>CAUYPO010094791.1:0-15214 GCA_963574435.1 Cheirogaleus major
AACTCCACTGGCCGCACTGGGACTGATTTAAGGTTCCATGAGCTAAAATGTCCTTCCCCTCCCAAGCCCTCTCTCTCATTGCTGCCATGGAGGGCCCTGAGCCGCTGGGACCCGCTGAGCGTCAGGGAGAGCCTGGAGAGCTCCCCTGGCTTTTCTGGCTGCCATTGGCCTCCTCAGACAACTGGGAGACAGCAGCCTCCACACCCTGCCTCCAGGGCATGGGGCATCCAGGAGGTGCCTGGGGACATGGCCCAGGGCTGCACCCCCACTATAGTGCCCTGGGTGGCCCCGGTTCCAGCAAGGGCCGCTCTCAAGAATTGCAGCCCGTGACGCCCGTGGGTACAGGCAGACATCCGGGGACTCGGCCCTTCTCCCCTTCCCCTTCCCGCCAGAGAAGCTGAGGGCTTAAGTGCTTTCGTGTTTAGCCATTCATAAATAGTCTCTGCTATAACATTTCTAAACACAATGGGAAATGTTTAGCTTTTCCCAGAGTGACACAGGGCCCCAGCAGGGCCAGGTACCAGGCTGCCAGCCCAGAGGGCCTGCCGGGGCCGCGGCGAGTAATTAGTCATCGTTCTGAATGCTCTGTTTTCACTTAGAGCTCTTCTGCACCCAGACTCTGATTTCAGAGCGGGCACGGCAGGCTCCGTGCTTAGAGCTGGGGATAATTGTTCCAAGGGGCCGTGGCCTAAGGTGGCCGCCTGATCCTGTTGAGGACGTCATCAGACCAGCTATCGGGGCTCTCCGGCCCTTGCCTGGGATTCCTCGAGAGCCTGCCACTCCCAACCCCTCCACTCCGCTGGAGGAAGCCCTGACAAAGGAACACTCACAAAATTTCAATAGAAAACGAAAGAATCACAAGAAAGATGGGGGAATGAAGGTGCACTTTGTGAAGCGTATTTGAAAGTAAAATAAACACACTTTCCTTTGGATTTATGGAAATGACTTAAAATATATCCAAGAAGTTGTTTCATTTGGGTATAAATAGAGGGCTACTTGCTGTTTGCAGAAAACAGTCCGTGTGGGAGAACTTTGTTGAGAGCACATGGCAACGATTCCTCCTTAGATTAAAACTAAGCATCTTTTTTATGTTGTGATAATTGCTGTATTTACTTCACTGAAATAAAGAAAAATATCACACTGTGATTGAATTTAAACGATGAGGAGACTTTCATCTTTGAACGATTACACAATATCTTAACATATTAAGATGCAATTAGCAGGGCTGGAATATTTCCAGATCATTGGCTTCTAATATTTTCTGAATAATTTCTTTAAAATGTTTTTTTTTTCTTTCATTACGCTTTCCTATTGCTTCTATAATTATTTTAATTATCATTTTCAGGGGATGCTCCGCAGCCGCTGCTGGGAGTGGGGTTTCACACATGCGAGGCCACTCGCTGAGGTACAGGCAGTCAGTCACCTGCACACGGAGGACAGGGACGACTTTTACCAGTCCCCGCTGAAAGGAGTGCCCTGTGACAATCGGTGTCTTAATGCTTCCGATTCTAGATCATCAGTTTTGATCATAAACAAAGAATGCCTAGTAATATGCACATTATAACCCATCAGAAAAAAACTTTAATTCCAAAACAAAAATTCGCAGTGCATATTTATCTAACGAGGAGGCGGAGGACTGAGCACTGATGTCGTGGGTCCTTTAAGAAGATATTTCCATTTTAGAAATCTTTTGCCTGGAGGAAAAGGCTCCTGCTCTTGCCAGCACTGGGGCGTCTGTTGTCAAAAGTGAGTTTCTGCGTCTGAAACGGCAGCTGCCGAAACGACTATCTCACAGGTGACCAATTTCCTGAAAAGGAGGAGAGAGCAATATGGACGCTTTTGTATTATTTATCTAGCATTTCAATAATTTCTTCGTTTGTTTTAAAACCGAAACGAGGAAGCCCAATGGCCCGCACTGTGAAAGCAGGAGCTCTCGCGGGGCGGGGCGGCGGGATGGGGGGAGGGGGGCGCTCCGTCTCCTCCCCGTGCCTGTCTGCTCGCCAGTGGGAAACGTCACCGTCCAAGAGAACAGGAGACACGGTCTCTAGGAAGCTGTAACACAGCATGCTTTTCTACCCGTTGCAGGAAAGATTTCGGATCCGTCTGGATAAAGCCACCCGGCCTCATCTCTCTGGAGCTATCAGCCCCTGAGCAGCGCCGAGTCTGGTTTCCAAGATGCACCAGCTTTGGACATGAACGCCGTACCTGTGGATTCCTCTATTGGATGCAGACACCTGCTGCCGACAGACCAGGCAGCCGGGACCCAGAGCTACGGGCGGAGTCACTTCCAGTCCCCGATGCCCCGTGCCAGGGCCACCCCCTCTCACCTGTTCCCCATCTTCCCTCTCCCAAACCTCACTCTCCCACATAGCTCCTCTCCCGCCTTGCACACACCTGCCTCTCTTTTCTCTTTCACTCCTTCTTCTCTGTCTTCTCCTTCCCTTTCAGTATGGCGAAAAGACTACGATTAGAAACAATACGATGAGCTAAACTGAAGCTCAAATTAAGGCTGGATACTGATTATATACTCTCTTATGAAAAAAATTAATCGACGGAAGGTTAATAGCTATAACAGCGTCCATGGGTTAAGCATCTGGCTGGGGCCAGTTGTTTTCTGAGAAGCTGTTCACGCATCAGTTTTAAGTCTCCCGGGCAGGATGCATAATCTGGGGCTCAGAGAAGTCAATTAACGTTAACAAGATCACACAGCTACTCAGTAACGGGAAGGGACGAGCCCAGGGTTTGTCGGGCTTCACGCAGTTCTCACCACAATCTGCTACGTTGCAGGAGAATTTCTACTAGTTCTTAAATTCTCGAAGAACAGGGCTTTTTCTCACCTTTTCTTAATTTATATTCTTATATGTGTGCACAAGCAGACCGTGTCTTATTGGAAATTTTACAAAGGTTTTTTCTCTTTTCAAATAAAAAAGGAATCTTAAGTGTTTTGTACGACTGTTTTAATCTTAGAACAGAAAAGGGAAAACTAAGAGAGAGGGCAGAGTACACAGCCTGAGTGTGCTTTCTCATCCCCAGCAAGGGGCAGCAGGCAGGTCCCCGCGGAGGCAGCACTGGGTAGGACTGGGTATTACAAGAGCAAACCTGTTAGGGCGCCGTCACCGAAACGTAGGAAGGAAGCTCACCCCGCAGTGATTCTCCGGGAATCGTTTATCTCACTGCGGTGCGCTGGGCTCTGAGCAACGTGAAGAGAAGCAAGAACCCCCCGGCCGTCGCAAGCGGGCTGCGGCACACGGCAGCGTGCACCAGGCCAGGTGGCGCAGGGCAGGGGTGCTGCCGTGAGCACAGAGCTGGGGCGTCCCTGCCAGAGACAAAGCCCTGCGATGGGAGTCAGGGACGGGGAAGGCTCAGCCTTCTTGTCTGGGGTTGCCATGCGGAAACGAAGCCGCTGTCTCTGCAGGTTGCCGCGCTGCGCGTGGCTCTGCTAGCAGAAGGTCGGCGAGGAAGGTGATGGTCCTAAGGAATACTGCTCTCCAGGTGAGACACGCAACAATGGCAAGCTGCTTTTCTTCAACCAAGAGCCATTCATTTATTTATTTATTGTAAACACAATTTCATACGCTGGATCATGCTTAAAAGAAAATTTAGCTTCTTTCTTTCTCTCTTTCTCTCTTTCTCTCTTTCTTTCTTTCTTTTCTTTCTTTCTTTCTTTCTCTTTCCTTCTTTCTTTTCCTAAAGCAACTATAATGTTGAGAAAAATGAGGATCAGTATCATCATATTAGAGACAGCCACCATGGGGTGAAATAGCAAAGTCTTTTAACATTTTAGACGTGAACGCTGTGCAAGTCCCGGCTCTAAGAATCAGCCTCGTTTTATGCAAACATGCATCAGGCTGCCACTGGCTCAGTGACAGGCTGGGGACTCTTGAGGTGGCCCCAAGGTGTGTCCAGTGTGGTCAGGTCTGTGACAGTCCTGGGACGAGGATGATCGAGCAGGCACGTAACTGGCACTGACCCCGGTGACCCCGAGAGGAGCAGGTGGCACCCAGCCCCAGCCCCTGTGCCCCAAATCTGCCCGGTGTCGGCCAACGTTAGGTGAATCACACACTCCCGAGCCTCGGCCACCCCAACAAGGCCAGTTTTCTTGGCCAAAGATGGGGCAGAGCGAGTCCACAGACACAGAGCCCACTGGGCCACGATGTGTCCTCTCTGCAAAGGGCGGGTGGGCGAGAGCACAGCCCGTCTCTGAGCAGGGGCTGAGGCGGGGGAAGGAGTCGAGGGTGGCCTGGCACGGAGGTCTCCCAGAAGCTGTGCCATTGTTTGTCCACCCAGGAAATAGGGAAAGGAGATGCTTCCATGAGCCATTCTGAGCACGTGCCAGGCCTGGCAGGACGACTGTCACCTGGGGCCACCGGGCATAGTGATCCCTGGGGTCTCCTTGTCACAGAGTCTCTGCCAGCAAGAGCCAAGCCACTCCCCAAAGTCGCCCGAGCTTCCCGATGGCCTTGGGAGGGTCAGGTGCTTAGGGGATGGGCTGTCCTGCCCCAACCCCAGGGCTCTGCAACTTAGAGGCCTCTGTTTCCAGGAGAAGAACAGCTCACCAGCCCCTTTAAAACACACACATCCTGCACAATTCACTTCCAAACACAACAGTGAGCGGTGTCCACATGCAGTTAAATCACAGCACACAAATTTATTAATACTTCTCTAAGACTTTAATTACTGTAGACGAGAGGTTGGTGACCACTCACAAACTTATTTCTAAGACTTTAATTACTGTAGACGAGAGGTTGGTGACCATTACCAGCTTCTTTAGCTGAGAAGGCTCAGGGCCCAGAACGGAACTGCCAAGGCACCATCAACATGCAAGAGATGACAGCACGGTCACGCCACCGAGCTCTTGAGGGGCCTGGAAAACAGCAGAGCGGAGGACAGCCTTCGTGCTCAAGGCCGTGCATGCTGGTCTCTGACGTCGGGCTTGTGTGTTTGTGCATCTGTCTGTCTGTCTGTTGTTGTTGTTAGCATGTAATGTTTGGGATATTTCAATTCACCAAATTAACACTTCGTAACAAATACTTTGGCACATTTTGGCACAGGAGTCTGACAACAAAATGCAGCTGCAGGGGAAAGATCCTCGAGTGGCTTTGACCTTTCAGTTCCTTCAGGCCCCCACGAAGCCGCGCCCTGCAGCGCCCCGCCCCCGCCCCCGGCAGCCGCCACGTGCTGCCCCCGGGACTGGGAACGGCCCCGAGGTTTCCAGCGTCCCCCTCTCAGGACACACCAGCGGCCACTCCGCTCTGCACCTGGCAACCACTTCGGGATTGTGGGCAGGGAGCGGGGTGGGGCCTGTCCTCTCCACCCCAGCCCTGGCCTGGAGAAGCGGCTTCGAGGTGACCGCGTGTGCGGGAACAGGAGGTGTGCCCCGCCCTCCCTCACCGCCCCAGACGCCTCATCTCTCCCACCTTCCTCCAGCAGCTCCTGCGTCATCTCCAGGATGAGTTCCGGCTTTTAGAAACAAATTAGCCCTCCACAGATTTCCCCGGAGTGAACACACGGAGGCCGCCCTCCACTTGTACGGCAAAAGGCGAGTGGGACGCACAGTAATAAAAATTATGGTAATATCGCAAAATAGTGCCCACCGTTAACGGGTGGACCTTCTCTCGTTAGGGAAATACACAAAAGGAAACAGGGCTCGATTTATTTGCAGAACACCTGCTTCCACAACAGGGCCCTCTCTCTGGAGAAGGATGCTAGGGCAGCGGGCCTGTCCAGCCCGGCAGAGTGGAGGCTGCACACGAGGTACGAGGCAGCAGTGGCTCCGGGTTGGTATTTTCCATTTCCACTTTCTGGGTCCCCTGGTATATTCAAACAACGGCTAGAAGGGCCTTCCTGACAGACCATAGAAGCCATGCAAAAAGAAAGTCGTGCATTTCAAGCGGCAGTTGTTAGAACCCAGGCCTTAGACAACTCCTGCTCCGAGGATGAACAAGCACCTGCTACAGGAAGTGAAATTTGCAGCCCTGGGGAAGCAGGTGGCAGAGGTCACGAAAGGATAGAAGTGTCATGTGGGGATGCGTACTCTCGTCTGACAAGATTTTGCAGAGCCCACGCGGGGGACCCAGGTATGCCCGGGTGGTCTCCCCGGGAGTAAGTTGCAATGTCTGCGATGGGCAAATAACAGTACCCCGCGTGCTGAGTCTGCAAGGGCACCGTGGCTTCAGAAATGCTGCGAGGATCCGTGCCACCTTGTGTCATCAAGAACATCAAGAATAGATGACTGCAGAGCAGCACTTTTCCCGTGACTCTCCCGAAGACAGCTGCACAGCGCCCCGAATGGCGGTGCACGGGTGCCCCCAGCCCGGGGGGCTGGCCTCCTTCCTCGCAGCTGACTGAGAGGCGCGGACGTGCAGCGGCTTTGCATTGCAAATGCTCTGGACTGTTTCTTCTTCTTCTTCAAACTCCCTCGCTCCGGAGGGGTTTTCCCTTCTGTATTTGCTTATCCTGATGTTTCCCTTTGCATAAAAAGCAATCCCATAATCCTACGGATCAAAGAGCATCGGGTTTATTGACCGACTTCCTGGTGTCAGAGGTGAGAACGCACCGCCAGACACGGGGGATGTCGGGAAGTAAAAAGGGTTACAAATATGAAAGTCGGGATAAAAGGCCAGCACCGAGAGAGACCCCCAGCACCGCAGTAACCGGAGGCAGCAGGTTTTATGCGTCGTCAGTGCAATAATCTGAATAAGAAAACAGACCGTCCTCAGCTGCCGGGAGCCGCTGCCCCAGCCTCCAGAGCCACCAAGGTGAGAAAGGGATTTGGCGCTAGGTAGGGCCACTGCCCGGAGGAGGATCTGAGGACAGAGGGGTCGAACAGCTGGCCCAGTCCATGCCAGTATGCAGCACAAATAGAAAGTGAGCTTCGGAGCCGTGTGAAGACCCGTGAAACATGACAGCGTGTCTAAGCCGGCCCTCTGATGCCACGTCTCCGCAGCAGAGAACTGACCAGTGGAGGGGAATAAACACGTAGGCCCATCTTTGCCTGTTATGCTGATCTTTTAATTAATCTGATTAGACCCAATCGGTTTGCTTTTGGAAATCTCCATCTGCTTTTACTAATTGACCACACATGCACGCCAAGGTGGCTGGTGGCACCAGCACAGGGCACATTTCCATACCCTCGGACGTGTCTGAGGAAGGCGGAAGATTCGTCTGCAGTTTTCTGTGCTGACCTTCTCCGGCGTCTTCCCAAACCCCAGCGCCTGTGTACGGAGGACTAAGTGACGTCTACAACAGGCACTGTGTGTGTGTGTTCGTGTTCTGTGTGTGGGTGTCTTTGCCTTTGTGTGTGTTACTGCATTGTGTGTGGATGTCTCTATGTGCCTGTGCATGTGTGCACATGTGGTTTAAGGTGGCTGCGAGGGCACCAGCTGCAATTAGCACTTTATAACTCGCGCACGCAGTCAGCAGGAGCACCTGCGACCAGTCAACCAAGACAAAGGTGCTTCCTCTGACCAGAGGAGGTTTCCAGGGTCTTCGGTGCTGCAGACCCCTCGAGGTGCCACACCCACCCTCTGGGGCTAGACTCCCTGCTGGCAGCGT
Source organism: Cheirogaleus major (assembly GCA_963574435.1). Lineage (NCBI taxonomy): Eukaryota > Metazoa > Chordata > Mammalia > Primates > Cheirogaleidae > Cheirogaleus > Cheirogaleus major. The sequence goes on from CAUYPO010094791.1 coordinate 7,555, forward strand.
GGAGGGCAGACACGGGTGACTTCCCCAGAGACGGTGCAGGAAGCAGTGCCTCCCCTTCCTAGACCTCCCAGGCCTACAATTTAAGCGTCCAATAAAGTCTTTTCTGCTAAGCCACATGTGTGCTGAACACAGAATCCCATCTGTCCTGCTGTCCCCTAGACACCCAGGGACTGTGCATGTAAATACTCAGCAACGATGGTCAATCCACTGACTGAAAAGGCTTTAGTCCACAAAGTAACGAAACCAAGATTTTTCTATTCACCATTATCCAACCAGCCTGGGCTCCAAACTGGCACATCATAGTGACTCTGTGCATGTTGGAGAAAGAGGCCACAAAAGAGCCCTTTCTCTCTCCCTCCCTCTCTTCCTCCGTCTATCCTTCCTTCCTTCCCTCCCTCCATCCTTCCTTTCTCCCTTCTTCCACCTTGCTTCCTTCCTTCTCTCCTTCCTACATCAACGCTGAAGAACTTGCAAAGTAACCACTGACACCGCAGCTCATCGACAGGTTTCACTCAACCTACTGAGTGTTTTCCTTCAAAGTCATTTAAATTACTTGCCAAGATTATTTAATTGAGATAATCCAGATGTGAAAACCTAAATGCCTACCTGCTTTCAACAAAAGGCATAGCCTGGCCCCGTGGATCTGCCGTCCACAGGTGGCCGGCCACCAGATGCACAGGGCCAGCTTCTTTCATGTGTGGCCAGTGCAGTCCGTGTGGCCACGGTCCTGCTGAGGAAGCTCCCGATCACCAGCCCACGGGAGGAGGACGCCCGCTGGTGGAGGACAGCACAGGCCACCACAGTGGCAGCCACAGGGCAGGAGGCCAAACTCTCCGCCCACTGCGCCTGGGGCTGCGGTTTCACAGATCGCCTGAGTCCGGTAAGACAGAACCCGCGTGCAGCAAGGGACGTGAAGCAGGTCTATTTCTTTCTCGTAGGCAGCTGGGGACGACAGAAGTCACAGATCCACTGGGAGCCGTGGCCCAAGGCTCAAGAAAGCTGCACGGGGCAGACGGAGTCTGGACCGTGTGTGCCCCACTTGCACCGGGGCTGAGGGCCTCAAAGGCAGCCCGGCCAGGTCGTACACTGCAGGGGCACAGGAGTCACCGGGCAAAGCTTTGAAGTTCATCTGCTTCCAGGGGAGGGAGGAACAAGGCAGAGGTGTCCTGGGCATGTCCCCCCTGACTTGAGATGTTACATTCTCTAGGAGGGACGGGGGGCAAGGCCTGGGCTGTTTCCGGCAGTTCTCCCTGTCTCAGGATATTGCATTTCCAGAACGTTCTCTGGTTGTTCTGAGAGCTACACAGGAGGCAGCGGAGAGAACCGAGCCGCCCAAAGCCGCTAGAGAAGTGTCCACCCGCCCCACTGGCCTTCGGACTGCCCCGGGCCCTGCAACTGCCTGTCTGCCACCCTCAGCAGATGATCAGCAGTGGCTGCGAATGAGACCTGTATCCTCCGGACCCAGCCCAGGGTCTGCCGCAGGCAGGGAGGCCGACTCGCGCTTTCTGGGTGAATGAGTGAATGAATGAATGAACTAGTGTTAAATCTCCTTCTGTGCCCCCAAAATGACTAAGAACATTAAGAGAAAAAACAAGCTAAAATTAGAAATGCTGTTCTATGAATACACTTCAGTCATATTCTGCTGAAAACATTAACTTTGGTGAAAATTTGCATAACATATGGAGTAACCTGATGAATTATTTCCAAGGCGTTCAATATGAAGGTAATTAAAAAAATGTTTGTAGTAAATAAAGACTCAAAATCAGCAACTCTTTCCTCCGCTTATCTGTTCTTTTGTCATCTTTTTTGGTTAATGGTAACGTTTTCAGGTCCAGGGTGCGTTACGTGGTTCAGAGTAAATGCAAACGCACTCAGTTTAAGGTACTGCTCGCCATGAAACTGCAAATCTTTGCAGGAATTATGGGGCTCAAAGTGGCAATGTTACAAATTTGGGGCTATGCTCCCTTTCCTAACAGCTCAGTCCCTGTCTGTGGCTCCTGAAATTGTCCAAAAACAAGCCCGTCCCTTCAACCTATGCATGTTCCCTGCACCCCAGACCCATGGCTGGTGCAGCGTGTTCGTCGGGGTAGTGTTTCTGTCCCAGAGTTGGTGGAGTTGGGACCAGAAGGGACACCTTGGTTACTCAGGAAAAACCTGAGGTGCCCCAGTCAGCAAACGCTTGGTGGGTCCCTGCTGCCAGGTGACAAAGGGGGCAGGGCGTGGGCTCCGAGGTGCAGAGACCCCAGGCCCCAGTCTCAGGAGTGCACAGGGCAGACTGTGCTCCCCTTTCATCCCAGATCAGCCCCTGTGATGGACTCACGCCTGCTGCTCAGTAAATGCCGGTTGGATGGATTTACAAATGAATGTTTTCTTGCAAGCAAAAGTAACTTTTGACCACAGCCGGTGTGAAGAACAAATAAATCTGTGTCCTGAGGAAAACAGCCCAAAGGACTTCCCTTCTAAGGCTGGCCAATTCTGCCGTGCCCAGTGGTCCTCCTGCATGTCTCAGGTAACCCTGGGGTCCTGGGAGGGGTTTTCTCTTTTTCCGCTGCCACAGTAGGGAAGCGGATTCTCAGGGCAGGATGGGCAACCTCCCCTCCCCCCGGCTCCAGGCCTGAGATTTGCTCATCTCCACCTCACTCGGCAGGGGCCCTGGGCGGCGCTTGCAGGAAGGGAACACAGCCCCAACACGGAAGTCAGGCTGCTTCCCACTCGGCGGACGGTGATGTCACCCAGACGGAGACTCAGTGCTCTGGCCCAACAGCTTTGAAGAGCGTTGAGAGGGGGAAGGTCTGAGCAAGTGGCACCTCCCTGCCGCAGGACAGCTCAGAGGCAGGGACGGCAACTCAGGTCAGCAATCAACGAGGGCCCACCCGGAACCGATGCCTGCTAAGTGCCAAGGAAGTGAAGGGTCCATCAGCTCAGCAAGAGGAGGACGTCGTCCTGGTCTGGGGACAGGCAGTGAACCCCTCCCCAGACACACACGAAGGTCCCTGAGGCCACTGAGGGAATCTGGGTATAGGGCAGTGGCCCCCAGTGTCAGCAGTTGCTGTTTACCAGCACCAGGGAGTAGTCTCTTGCTGGGAAGCCCATCGCAGCTCTGGGCCTGGGCACTCACGTTCCTGGGGAGGAGAGTGACCGGGATCCTTGACACTCCTGAGCTTCCTGACCAAGGAGCTGAGATTCAGCTCGGAGCTCTGGCCCCTCTGGTGCGGACACAGGGTGCGCCCAGGCTCCTGCGCAGCCGGTAAGGAGAGCGGAGGCGCGGCCCTCTAGGGGGCAAAGTGCTGTGATCTCATCCACAGAACTCGCCCACCTGTGCGAGAACCCCCACCGGGCAGCATCCCGACCTCAGGAGCTGCCGCTCAGGAGGCGTTTCCCAAGGTCTTCCCTCGTGTAGTCCTCTCTGTCAAACGGAGAAAAGACCACCTTGACACACAGTGTTTTTATTTTGCTCTCCTGGCCCCAGTGGGCTGGTTCAGCTATCAAGCACAGAACCCAACACGGACGCTACAATTAATGTCCACGTGTCTTGGCCAACTAGACACAAGAGGAGGCTTGGTCCCTCTGTCCTCCCTCCAGGCGGGTTTTGTGGTGCTGCCCTGTGCAGACTCAGACAGGAGCAATGTAGGTCCCTGCTTCTGCTCTTAGCATTATTACAGCAGAGGCAAGAAAGAAATTTTGGTTTTCTATGCCCCACCATTTATGCTGATTAGTTACACACACAGGTAAAGTGATTGAATCAAAAATAAGAGAGTAAATATCACATCACATGAGGGGCAGTTCTGAGCACTTATCACACACACACACACACACACACACTAAATCTTAGATCAGAATTCACAAAAGAGTTAAAATATAATTTCTTTAATAACATGAATGAAAAAAGAACATTGACTCATGTCTGCTTTGCTTTTAAATTGGAAAGAAATGTGGCGATGGAGCGATTCATTTTGCAAGAACTTGAGAATGCTGTTTTCACTTGGTGCCTGGGAGACCGGGTCTGCCTGTCCTCCTTGGATGTTCTGACATTGAACCTCTTGCTGTCGTGAGGGCCAAGCCTGGGTGGAGGGCAGGCTCTCAGTTCTGGTGCGCATCTGTGACCATTTACGGATCAGGGTTTGCCGTGTTGCTGCTGTTTGATCTCTGGTTCTTACCTGCCAAGAGTTCAGAGGCAAGTGGTTGTGTTGCCAGATGACAGTGAATCAGCACGGAGTATTTGAGTGGGTCCTGAAAGAAGTCATGAGTTAGGTGTGATTACTTGCATAAAACAGAAAACAGCGAACAACTGAGCCTCAGATTTCCCATTTTTTTCACATAAGGAGCATAACTCTCTCTTCTAACAATAGTTTTGAGTTATCTATGTTAATTTTTTCTTATGTATCTTGCAGAGATGTTCTATGTATCTTCATTCCCCAAATGACAACCTACACAGGGTTACAGTTTCCCACACTGGATGTCAGGAGGCCTCCTGCTGAGAGTCTCGTGAGAATGGTAGATGTGTCACATGCATTACAAAGGCTGGGAGCCCATTCCACAGATAAACCAACATTTTCCTGAATAACACTGCCAAATGGAGTTGGATCATCAAAGTGCTTGATGGAGAAACAGAGGACTTATAAAATCCCATTAAAGTCCTAGAGAAAGAGGGGATATGACAGGGACTATTTTTTTGACTGCACAAGGTCAACATACACTTCCAAAATCATACATGTGATTTGATAGGTTGATGGTTGACTTTCTGATGGTGTTTCATTGGCTTGGGTCGTGTTTTTGTTATTTGCTGTCACTTAATTTTTTAAAAAATATCCCAAAATGTAACATCTTAAAGCTCCCACCTTATTTTGCTCATTATTTTGCAGGTAAGGAGGGCAGGATGGCCTCAGCTGGGCGGTTCGTTGCTGATGCACATGACGTCCGCTGGCGTGGCTGGATCTGGGCTCGTCCTCCAATACGGCTCCTCCCTGGAGATCTGGTTCCTTGGTGTCCCTCAGGCTCTCTGTCTTCACATAGTGTTTAAGCCTCTCTCAGCTGAAGGTCTTCATCTGAACCACAAAACAAAGGGTAGAATTTGAGTGTTTATTTTGTTGTTTCCGAATTGAGATTGAAAACTATTGCTACTTTAGATGCATAGGAAACATTCATGACCTATCATGAATGCCTGGGGGCATTGAGGTTCAATTATTTCACATAACTCCAATTGTGAATGACTATTTCAAGACACCTCCACGTGATGGCTTGGGATTCCTACAGCACGGGAACCTCAAGTTACTCAGATTCCTCATGTGGCTTCCCATGGCTTCGGGAAACCAAGGTGATAGCTGCCAGTCTTCTCAAAGTTTGGGCCGCAGGTGGGCCTGGTGACAGCGTGCCGTCTTGGGCTGGGAGAGGACATAGACCCCAGCGCTTGATAGAAACAAGAATCTGCAGCCTCTTCAGAAAACCAGCAAAGATATATAATGATGTACCAATCTGCATGCAAGACTGAGATTGTCCACGTCAGGGAATACTGTAACCTTTATGATCCTCTTTCTCTTCCTCTTCCTCCTCCTCCTCATCACCCTCATCATGCTGAAGAGGGTCTGCTGGGCTGCAGGTTGAGGAATATTTTCTCATTCTTCCCCAAGCCAGGCTTTTGAGTAATACTAATGATGAAAGGAAAATAGAGGAGGAACGTAGGGGTTGGTTTCCTGGCTGACAATTAATAAACAACTTCTCTACTGGTCAGTGTGAAGAGCCAGTTTTTAATCACTTCTAATTGAGCAAATGCCAGGTCTGCAGTAAGACTACAAAATGCATGTCTGGATGATAGAAGAATAAAGGCACAGGGCTTCTGCTGGGAGCATGTGTTATGAAAACGTCAATTGAGGTGACTGCAATTACCAGGGAACTTACTGCCAAGGAGAAGGTGTCCAAAGCGCCTGGTTACCAGCCCACGTTAACCCCTTCCCTTCCCAGCTCTCACTCACCTACATGCAAATGGAATAAAACTCCACATGGCATCGACCTAAAGTTATCTTTAAAGCAATTAAGGTCTAACTCAGTCACTGGGTTATAAATCACAGAGTGGCCTTTAGACGTTCACAAAATAAACATGGCAATGGAAAGGTCAAACATACGTGAAGGTCGCCTCCACACAGTACTCATGATCCAGTCACCGAGGACACACAGGAAGGGAAATAAAGGGTCAAGCGGTGGGAACATGGAAGCTGTGAGCAGGGGAACATCCCTTCTGTCCGGGAGCTGAGGAAGCACTTTGGCTACAGTGGGAAGCTGCATTGCTCTAGCAAACGTGAAGTCAGTCCTGCAGTGTTAACGAGCACACCTAGTGCCTAGGCCCTGACTCCTGACACCATTGCTCAAGAAAAGGAGCCGGGGACCCTTGTACACATGGTGGACTCTGGACCTGGGGCTGGAACCAGTCCAGGTGAGCCTGGAGCATCCTGCAGCCCCAGGCAGTAAGTAAGTGCTCAAGAAACAGTAAGGTGGAGACGTATCAACAGGACACAGGAGACAACCTCAAGAATTCCCAGTGGCCAAAGCTGGAACTATTTGAGAAAAATTAAATCATATAGCGTTGGAGTATAAACCAAAGAATGAAATAAGAATCTGTGTGGTCCATATCATTAGGGTCACTAAATGTAAAATGTCCAATTTTGAATCAAAATTGCAGTTTATTATATCTCTAACAAGAAGCAGTACTCTTAATCAAAGTAAGCACCTACTATTGGCACAGTTTTGCCATCTTGACGGAAGCTTCTTTATGCCAGCAACGAAGAAGCATGGGGAATGAGTGGAGATGAAATCATGAAAGGTGTTTTCCACATGTTGGTGAGAATTGAATATTTTTTCTTGAAATAAGTGGTCCAAAGCCCAGGAGAAGTGGCAGTCAGTTGGTGCAAGGTCTGGATGACAGAGAGTTTCCAAGTCCAGCTTCTATAGTTTGAGCAGCATTGTTTGTGTGATATGTGGTCCAGCACTGTCTTGCAAGAGGATTGGCCTGTCTCTGTTGACCAGTCTGGGATACTTAATCACAAGCATCCTCATCATTTCATCCGTTGGCTGCAGTAGACATCCGCTGTAATCAGCTGACCAGGTTTCATGAAGCTGTAGTGGATAATACCAGCGCTGGACCACCAAACAGACACCATTAGCTGTTTTTGATGAATAGTCAGCTTTGAACTGTGTTTTAGCACTTTATCTTGATCCAACCTTTGAGCTGAACTCTTGTGATTGTCAAAAAAAAAATCAATTTTTCATCACATGTAACAATATGGTGTAGAAATGGTTCACCTTTATGTCGTGACAGCAAAGAAAAGCAAACTTTGAGAATATTTCTCTTCTGACACTTGTTTAATTCATGTGGAACCCATCTATCCAGTTTGTTTACCTTGCCCATTTGTTTCAAATGGTCCAATATTGTTGGAATAGTAACATCAAACCTTGCTGCTAATTCATGAGTAGGTTGAGATGGATTTACTTCCACTATAGCTTTCAGCTCATCATTATCCACCTTAGTCTCAGGTCACCCACATGGCTCATTTTCAAGATTAAAATCGCCAGCATAGAAGTTCTCAAACCATGGAAGAACTGTGCATTCATTAGCCACATCTTTCCCACTTTATTGATATTTTGACCTGTCTGTGCTGCACTGGTTCCA
>CAUYPO010094793.1:0-43434 GCA_963574435.1 Cheirogaleus major
CTCAACCACAGACAAGCAAAATGAGTGTTTGCAATCACTCAGTGGCCAAAGGTGGGACTGTGTCACATTGCTTCAAGGTGGCTGCTCTAATTGCTGCCACCAGAAGGCTAGTACTTGTGTCCCTTTAAGATAAGTGCCGAACAAGCCGAGGCTTTGGGTTTCTTGGTGAGCAATTCCCTGCTCACGGAGGGCAACGGGCGGTTAGGGGAATTTAAAAAATAAACATTTTTCCTCCAGCTGGAATTTGATAAGTGGCTTCTTTCAAGACTTGCAAAAATGTCCACATACTACATATTAGACACGAGTGGCCAGCGGTTGAGTATTACGTATCATTCCAAAGCTTTTCATTCATTCACTTAACAGCTTGATTGACCGTCTACTATTGTGCCTCTTCTGGGCACCGGGGACACAGTGACGAGCACAAGAGACAAGCACCCAGCTCTCAGGGAACTTAGGTTCTAGTTGGGGGGGGTCACGCAATAAACAACATCACTGAAACATAAGTGTGTCACGTGATGATGAGTGCTGTGGAGAAAATGACAACAGAGGGGAGGGACAGGGAGTGGGGGTGGGAGAGTCTTTTAAAATATGGTGACGAGAAAGATGTCACTGAGAAGGGGATATTCTGAACCTAAGGAGACTGGAGAGAAGGAGGAACCCGCAGAGAGATGGGGAGGAGCCACCTTGGGAGGAAGGGTGTCCCCAAGCCCAGTGAAGAAAGTGTAGAAAGAGTTTCAATGGGAGGGAGAAAGCCCCAGCTCAAGTCTGCTGAGATCAGGACCTGGGACCTGTGGCCCCCTGGACAGGAAGGTCAGGCGCCAGGAGGAGTAGGAAAAAGCAAATGCAGCCTTCTTTTGAAGAAGTGGAATGTAGCTGGAAGGGGATTTGAGATCAAGCGGTTTTGTTGTTTTGTTTTTGGTAAGCTGGGAGAAATTACAGCATGTTTGTTTGCTGACGGGAACGACCCAGCAGAGAAGGAAAGAAAGCTAATGTGGGAAAGAAAGGGGAGAATTTCCGCTAGAAGCACCGACAGTTCCCTCCAAACAGCTGCAGGGAAGGCAGAGTCTGAGCGCAGTTGCAGGGGGGCGGGCGGATGTGGTGGGGTGGGGGCAGGGCATGGGGAGCTTCTCTTCGGGTGGCTTTCACTGTCCCAGAAAACCTAGAGGCAAAGCCATGGGCTGAGGGTGAGGTGGGGGACAGGCTGGAGGTCTGAGGAGCAGGGAAGGCCATGCAGTCTCCTAGCAGATTACTGGCAGCATCAAGGGCACGGTCAAGGTCAGTGGTCATGCCACCGTCTCGTGGTCAGTACGAGTTCACCGTGAGTGCTGCTGTTGCACTCGCTGGAGTCACCAATACCACTTTGGTTTCCAAAGAAACTTTTGCTCTTTGGGCTAGACCCTGGCTCTGAGACAAGATTAGATTTCTATCTAACCCTTGTGGTCAATTTTTAAGACACAGGAGACCCAATCTCAATTTTTCACTTCCTCTTTATGAAGGGAATTCCCCTTCCCCGCACTGACTTCTCTCACTGGGGTGAGCACGTTTTAAGGAAGGCAGGAAGTGTCCGTGCTCCCACCCGAGTAAGGATGGAGAGCCTGGTTAGCTGCAAGGTGGGGCTGGGAGGTGATGGAGAGGTGCCTTGAAGGAGCAGCTCTTGAAGTGGGGTAGCCGACAGCGCCCCCTTTGCAATTCTTGGAAACCCTGTGATTGCAATCACTGTGGATGAATTGAGTTTGTAAACTTACTTTTTAAAATTTAAAATGGGCAATACATGTACATGGTGTAAAATTCAAAATGCAATGAAATAAAATACAAAATCTCCCTTCTGCCCTGGCCTTTGATGTGTGGTTCTGGAGGCTCTTGGGAGAGAGCTCCAGAGGCGCCGTGTTTGACGGTGGCGTAGGTATGCACGGGTAATTCTAGCGACTGCTGCAAGAGCCAGAGGAGTGTGTGTGGGTAGGGCCCGTCTCAGCAGGCTGCATATACTTACTCAGGAAACTGGATGTCTATGAAATTCTTAGGCACATATCCTTCTTGGCTCCCAAGCTCCGCCTTGAACCACTCCTCTTGGTTACTTAAAATCTACACAGAGGAGAAGGAAGGATAAACACACTGCAGGGAAGATACCAAAAAGCAAGAGAAAGGGGCTGCAGGGCAGAGAAGGGCCTTTGGGCTTAGAGAGAAATAAGCCAAAGGAACCAAACAGCTGCCCTGGGACTTACCCCAGGCCCGGTAGGGAAGCAGTGGGCTTATCTTTGGAGTCTGGCTTCTCTTGACCCCAAGTGATTTCTGTCCCCTTGGGCCACCCACTCAAGTCACCCCACTGTGGCTTGGCCTCCCAGACTGGGCACTCGGGAACTTTCCTGAATTCCTTTCTCCTTCTATCTTGGAAATCTGTTTGTCCCAGATCTTAGCACCTTAAGTTCTTCCTCTGGGCAGATGGTGGGAAGGCAAGAATGGCTACTCCATGGTGGTTTTGTTTGTTTTTTCTCTTCCAGATAAGCAGGGAACTTTTAAAAATTTAATTTGTTTTTAGTTTTTAAACAAGCAGATTAAAACTTAAACAATCCAAGGGAGGCCAGTGTTGGAAACAGTAACTGTGTGTGTTTCACCAGTCATTTGGATTGAACTCAAGGTACTTGGGTTGCCTTTTCTAATCTTGCTCTTAGAGCCAGATCAGAAACAAAACCAAAAGTTCTGTCTCGTTACTCTACAGTCTTACCTTGACTGTGACCCCACGTGTTATCGCCTATCTTGATTACTCCTATTACTCACCAGCCTTGAGGCTATGTAGCTTCTGGTTATTTCAGAAAATGAGATTCATTTTCATTAAAAGGGAAATGTTTGCCACCCCCAACTGAGAATGTTTCTAAAGTCTGCGAAGTAGAGTTGAAGAATAATCCTAAATGAGGGTGGCAGAGCGAACGATGGGAAATGTCATTGGGCCACTGAATTAACCACCCGGGAGCCCTCTTACTTCTGGACTTTGAGAAATTATAAAGCTTTGTTATTGTTTAAGCCATTTTTAGTTTCTGTTTCTTGCAGCTGAAAGTCTCTGCACTTGTGGAAGTACGACGAGAAAGGCGACAGCAGAAGTGGATAAGGAGGACTCCTTGGAGGAGAGCGACCTGCCTGTCAGTGCAAGGAATGACCCAGATGCAAAGGAACTTCTTCTTTCTAGGATCTGAGGAGGGAACTGATGCCTGTGTGGCTGGGGTCAGGAAAAGAGACCGTGTGGATCCAGGAAAAGAGACAGGGGAAGCCAGACAGACAGAGAGGCACAGGGCCTTGTGGCCCAGGCGGGAGAGTTTGAATCTTTATGTTGAAATTTATGGGGAACCATGGAAAGATTTTAGGCAGGGAAATAATAGTAAGAATTAGAGCTTGAAAGAGTTCTGTGTCAGAGTGTGAAGACAGATGAGGGGCAAAGTTGGGAGGGAAACCGGGGAGTCCAGTGTAGCCCTCCAGGCAAGAGACACGGGGCCTAGGCTAGGAAGAGGTGAGGACAGATTTTAGAGGATCCAGGAAGCAAAATGGGCAGGATTTCATGACTGTTCTCGGGAGCTAAGGGAGAGGGGTTTCTGGTTTGGCAGACTGCGTGGGTGGTGCTGCCTTTACAAAGTAGAAAACACAGGAGGGGGCAGGGCTGGGGAAAGACCCCTGGACTTCCCATGGCACGCGGGGGATTTGAGTTGAATTGTCAGCTGAGCAGGAAAGCTCAGGGAGCATCTGGCTATGTGAGTCTGCAGCCAGGAGAGAGGCTGGGGCTGGAGTTTGGGATTTCGGAATCATCCGAAAGTGGGTGGCGTTGGAGTCATGGGTCCCTTGGGTTTCTCTCCCCCGAAGAAAAAGACGGGAAGAGAATTGAAAGAAAACTAAGCACTGGAGAAGCGATGACGACCTATTTCTAACATCACTCCCAAGGTGGAAAGAGGACAGAGCTGCAGGAAGACCTGGTTTCTAGCTCGGTTCTTTCACTAGCTGTGTGACCTTGGGCGAGTCTACTAGCCATTGGAAACATGGGGACAATAATAACCACCTAGCACCTCACGGAGCTGAGGCCAGGATCAAATGAGCCCTGGAACCTGAAAGTCCTTCAGAAAGTGTAGACTCTTTTAAAAAAAATATATAATTCCATCAAATGTGATATTCTTATGAGGGAGGACTGCAGCTCTGAAGGACATGGAAGGGTTTATAGGTTCTTTAAAGCATTATATGTGTATGTTTTGAATTTAATCATTTGTTCTGAAGAAATAAAAGTGTGTCCCATATTTGAGTTCGAGATTGCTGAGAACAGAAAACTTTATAGTTTCTGACATCAAATGGGACTGTTGGTATCACTGAGGACGTGTGGGTATGTGTGTGCCGACGGGGGAAGGGGGAGGCCGAAAAATCTAGGTCAAAAGAGCTGGGAAACTCTGCGGCAGCCACACAGAGAGCACAAGGACATTTCACTCCAGCCAGCGCTCCTGAACTCATGGCTTCAGGATCCCTTTCTCCCGTCACATGGGAATGTGGGGTCCGGCCAGGGTAGCCCGTGTCAAATGCAAAAGTGAGCAGGGATGAGGAGGAAGAGGCCATTTGGAAATTGGCCTATCACGGGAAGAGCCACACTCTGTGCTTTGTTCTCTGACCTGAAAGCAGCTGTAATTTTAGTAATCACGGCTCATATTCATCCACCTCCTCTAGACGCTGAAAGATTATCCCACAATGCCGGCCATTTCTCTCCACCACCTGCTGCCTGTTCCGCCGGAGATTGTGTTTCTTGAGAGGTGAATTTACAGGCTCGTGACGGGGTAGATAAGGTGAGGTTTTAAAAAAATCTCATTTTCTGTAAAGACAGGTATGGGGGGAGGGGAGAGGTGGTTTCCTTCTGCCGTTGTGGGCCCAGGCCCCGCACTTCCTGCCCCTCGGATCTATCTCTCCATCTGTTCGGTCCCCCTATCTCCTGTACCCATCACGTAAACCTGCGAGGAGTTCAGCCTGAACGCTTGAAGTTTTACACTTAAATTTACTGTACCCTGATTCTTATAATGTTCCCTGAGAGAATAATTTTCTGGGTTACACGGCCTGAGAATAAGTTAGATGTGGGAAGAGAAAGACCAAAAGTACAGCTGGGAGGATTTTTAAATTGGATGGAATTATAGCTCCTAGCGGCACGGCAGAAGGATTGAAGAAGTTAATTACGTAGAATTAACTCTTAGTGCTTTTCGGTTGCTGTTTCAGTAGGAAGAAATGTGGGTGAGTTAGATGCATTATAGAAGCAGATAGAAATGGCCTGGGTCAAGAGACGTTTTTCAAAGCTACTGGCAAATTCGAAGGCAAATTCAAATGTTAGGTCCGCTGCTGTGTGTAGCTGCAGGTGCAGAGGTTTGTGGCATGAACAGAAAAAAAATCTGATTCCTGACTTTTCACATATTTCTCTTACAGGAGAAGTGGGATCAAGTTATTTGGCAGGAGTTCCCTGTCTACCATCTTGTTTACTGTTCCATGCAGATCAGCATCTAGTGAGCACCTGTTGTTTGCACTTAGGTGCTGGGAATATAGAGATGAATAAGCCGGGCCTTTGCCCTGAGGAACTTGGGGACAGTTGAGGGTGGGTGGCTGGTGAGCTAGTCAGATATTTTTTTGTGCCTTTCTAATGAAGGACTCTGTTGAGTCGTTAGCACTAAAGACCAAACAAGAGACAGAGCATCCCGGAAGTGATTTGCTGGAGCAGTGAAGAGCTGGCTTTGGAAATAATTGTGAGGATCCTGGGTGTGTCACCCCCGTGGAGAGGGGAGGGCAGACATTGCAGTCACATGTGGGAGCCCCAGGCGCAGGCACCGACCACCGTCCCCCAGACATCCGGGAGGCTCAGGCGACAAGCCCTCTCCATTTTTCTCTTTATCACTATGGCTGAACTGGACAGAATTTGAAGAGAGGGAGGGGGTTGGCTTTTGGATGGAATTCTAAATGAGCATGCAGAAATGCAATTTTGCAATTCAAGAAACATGTACTGGGCACCTATTTGGGCTGTGAATTTTGTTAGATGCTGTGAAGATACAGAATAATCCGGCAAGGCTGTGCTCTCAGGGAGCTCACCAGGGGAGGAATTGACAGTTCATTCATTCATCAAATATCAGAGAGTTCTAGACACCACCATTCTAGACACTGAGGCAGACACAGCCCCGTCCTTGCAGAGCTTTGGCCAGCGGAGTAGTCAACACACAAACCAGCAGTGAGGACCCCACGGGGTACGGGCAGCAGTGAGAGATGGAAGAGGAGGTGTGAGACCATGGGGTCACGCCCGCCCATACATAACTGTCAGGGGAAGCAAGGTCATCAGTGCCTGGAAATGAGTGAGGTGTGTGTTGGCTGCTGGGGAAGAGCTGAAGAGGGAGGGATACGTGTTGCTGGGCTGGCGGGGGCGGGGAGGGTCAGCGAGGGTTCCGTGGCAGAGGTGGTCGAAGGCGTGTGCAGAGAAGGGCACTTGGCGTATGGATGGTGGAGAACCTGAGAGAGGCCGGTGTGTGCGCCGCAGTGTGACCTGGGGGCATGGTGTCCTCAGAGATGTGTGTGTGCGTGTGCGTGCGTGTAGGCTGGGATTGAAACTCAGTTCTATCTGGCTCCAAAGTCTGTGCTCCTCTTTACTGTGACACTCTCCTTTCTAGTGAAGAAGGGACCTGCTTGAGAGATACCATGAAAGGAGAATGTTCGGAGCCGAGTACAGCGCTCAGGAGTCAGACGGAGCTCCGCCCGGATCCTGGCTCGGTCACATTCTAGCTGTGGGACTTCGGCCACGTGATTTAAACCCCCATTTGTAAAATGGAGGAAAAATTGGTGCCTGCCTCACAGATGTGCTGAGATAGTGAAATAGCGCTGCAGACCACGTAGCCACATCCCGGCCAACAGGAGGCGCTCAGGCCATCTTGGTGACTGATCACCGGGCTTTGGCAAGGGAGGTGCTGATGGGAACTGAGGCTTGGAGCCTGGCACGTGACCCGTGACAATGCTCAGAACGTGGGTGGGGAGTAGTTTGGGTAGAAGTAGAGGCGAGGTGAGTGTGGGGGATTTGAGTGATTCTGGACTTCACGAGTTAGGAGCTGGCGTCTGTGCGGTGACATCCAACAGACAATCGGCAGCTCGGTTCTGGTTCTGGAGTGCGAGAGAGGTCAGAACCAGAGCGAGAGCCACACACTCGAGGGTCTTTGGCCCAGAAATGAGTGTTGAAGCCAGAGTAGGGGGTGATATAGCTCAGAGTGAGGAGAAAAACCAGAAAGCTCAGGGCAGAACCCTCAGGGAAGCATATATTTCAAGTCAGAAAGAGAGGAAACGGGGCGCTTAAAAATGAGACCCCCATGGGAGTGCCCAGGAAGGGAGAAGAACCAAGAGAGGGCGGAGCTGCGGACGCAAGGCGGGAAGAGCTTCCAGGGAGGCAGAGTGAGGAAGGCTGCAGGCTGCAGGGGTTCCCCCAGGCCGTTACATGGCACATGAAGGAGAGCACTGGTGGACTTCAGGAGAGTGTTGGGGGTGAACGGTCGACTCTAGAGAGTTGCAGAATGAATGGGAAATGAGGAAGTGGAGAGTGCCCAGCGCAGAGAATTCTTCCCAGTATTGGCAACAAAGAAGAGGAAAGAAACTAGGAGCTGGATTGGGAAGCAGAGTTGAAGAAAGTTTTTTTTTTTTTTTTTAATGTTTCTGGGGAATAGAGAAAACTTAAGCAAGATATTAGGTTCTATTTGCAATGGAAGATAAGGGTAGGAGTTGGTGCAAGAATGCTCTAGAGGGGTTGACAATCACATGGTGACAATACCCCGTAGAGAAGGGAGGAAATTCTCACCCTGGCAAGTCCCTCCAGGACGCTGGTAGATCAAAGCAGTGAAGGCCGCCTTTTCCTGGGTCAGCAGCCCAACCAATATTTTAAGCTTGTGAAGGCCTACGCTTTGCCACCACTATTCCTAGAGCTCGCAAGCTGAGAGCAGTTAGAAGGCTACACACTGGGCATGTTCGAATTCCAAAAGAAGCTGTTCCATGTGTTTTGTGGTCAGTGGACACTTTCCAAGTCACCCTCTCACATGCTGAGAAGGTTCTCTCTGGCAAGCAAGATTCCCGGTGGTGAGACCATGCTGGCCATCTGGGCTGCTGAGGACCAGGGAGTGGGCTGCCTAAGGGTGCTCTGAGGTCAGGTGGGGGAGCACATTGGCACATGGGCATTCACATACTTCCAAATGGCCTCTTGAAGGGCTTGTGCTCTTTTGCAAAAAAAACAAGGGTTAAGAGTCTGTAAGTGTGGTGTGTGAAATGTGGGAGAAGTCCAAGGCCACTTAAACTCAGCAAGTGGCCACTACAACTGAAGTGTGGGCTGAAGACAAGTTTTAAGAAGCCCCTGAGTGGCCAGGTGTGCATGGCCTTTGTCAAGTCACATCCCTTCCAGCTCCTTTCCCACACCTCGTCTCCTAAGTTCCAGCCACATGGAACCTCGCAGTGCTCTCTGAATTCAGCATGTGCTCGCACGACTCTGAGCTTTTGTTAAAAGCCCATGTTGCACGCATCCCTAAAACCCTCCATCTTTCAAGGTGGCATCATTTGTTCCATCACCTGTGCTCTTTGAGCACTGAGCCAAGAGCAGCATCTGTAACAGCCCTTTGGAAGGATCTATTTCCCTGTCCAGACCACGAACATCTCAGGACGAGGAGGGTGGCTTATGCCAACTCCATTTTCATCACCTGGCCTGGTGTCTGGCACACAGGTGCACGGAAGGAACCCTTTGTTTAGAGGTGAACTTCCCTTTTTAAAAGGAACCGAGTGCAGTTCTTAAGAGACAAAGGCACGATGGTTAGATTACTTTGGTGGCCAGACTCAAGTAACCCAAACTCTTTACCGCTCCCCTGGGGCCCCACGGCACCTACCTTCAGAACATCTCCAGTGTGAAAGCTCAGTTCGTCCTCACCCGAGGCAGTGAAATCAAACTTGGCGACAGCTTCCATGTTGTCACGTGAAGCTGGAAGAGAAATAATGTGGTCATTGTGCCTGTCTGCCAGGAGGAGGGCAGCAGAGCCCACAGTGCTGCCTCGCAGTCTTAGCAGCTCATCGGGAGTGGTCGGATGAGTGTCTCCAGGCCGGAGAGCAAGACTCAGGCGCGCAGAGTGGGCTTGTGTTTGCCGGAAGAGCTGCTGGAGTCCTTAGGATCTGGGTCCCAGGATCATTCTCTGAATCCCGGAATGCCAGGAGCGGGAAGTGAAAGCCAGCGATAGCCTTTCCCCTCTCCCTTCATCTCCCCGTGCTGGTCCTGGCCTGACACCACTTCTGGGGGCATCTGTTTCCAGCTGATAAGGACGGAAGGCTTGCTATCATCTGTAACGTGAGGCCCAAGGGGCTGCAAACACTATTCTGTAAACACTGTCCTGAGTCTATCCCTTGGCAGCTATATTTAACCAGGCAGTGTTAATTAGACAGATGCCATTTCCTCTTTTACGTCTGAATCATTTAAGAGAATTAGACAGCATTAGCCATTGGGGAACTCAGCTTCCTTCTGCATGGTTTGAGAGTAGAAAGCATTTTGGTCTGGGAGTTGGGAGACTTGATTAGTCAGATTACTTATTTTATTATTAGAGTGTAAACCAAGTACACTTTGGAAACTTTGATTTTAATAGTTTTGAATTGAGTTAAAATACTGGTCCCCTCCTCATAGAACTGTGTAAAGGTAAATGAGTCAGCCTACATTCTACATTGAGTAGGAAATAGAGTGGTTTTTTTAGGAGACAGTGAGGATGGAATAGCAAGAGAGCTGGCTTGAATCCTAGCTCTCTTGGTGAATATCTACATAATCTTGGGCAAGTAATTGAGCCTCTTGGAGTCTCAGTTTCCTCATCTGTAAAATGGAGATCATAGTATTCAGCTAATAAAATTGTGAGATTAAATTAGATAATAGATACAAAGCATTATACCAGATAAAGCTAAATAGTATTTATGTTTTAAAGTAATTTTATAGAATGAATTTTCTCCCCAGCAAAGGTAGCCTGAAACACACAAGTTTTCTTCTGAGCCTCCCATCTTCTATAAGCGTTTCTTACTGAAATTGGATGCTTAGTCTCCGTGACTATCAACTCCTGTGACTCTTCGCTGAAACTGCTCACTCTCAGGACAATCATGAAAGCTCTTGTTTGACATTTATGTTTTTCAAAGTTTCTCTAGGTCTGAAACCCTCTGGGTTAGTTTATCAGGACCCTCAAACCTAATGGACTTTCAGAGACCAGTAAACTGGGACCACAGTTGTCCTCTCTGTGGGAATTTCTGCTCAAGTTGACAGGATTTGGATAAATAAGGAAGGTGCCGCGGGTGGGCGCACAGCGCTGGAGACCAGAGGATCACAGCCGCCTGCAAGGCGCTCCTTTCTCTGATCCTCCACATGTGCTAGGTCTTCCCAAGGTAATTCAAAGAGGTGAATATTACCCATCCAAAGGTACATACTAAGCAAAAAATAGCTTAGGAGCTAAAGTAAAATGTCATAGTTAACTCTCTGAGCTTTATCGCCAGTCAAAACTCTTCCAAACACCACTACCACAAATATACTTTTTGCACACTTTCTTCAAGATCTTTCCATCTAAGGCAAATTCAAATTTCTGTGACCTAGGATGACCCACTTGAGAGGAAGGAGTATTCTGCCCTCCTTAGTTAATACTAAATGCCTTTGCTGATTTGATTCACCCTATTACTTTAACATGCAAGGCTTCTCCTAATTAAGGACTTGCGTCTAGTTTGCAGGGAGACGTGGCTTCTGTGGGTCATCCTCATGGTATCAACAGTAGACACTGGTCACCTCAAGGGATCAAGTGTCAGGTGAATGGTCCTGAAAACCAGGATCCCATTTCTATGCAAATTTACCTTAATAAGCAGGACAGAGACAAGAGGAGGGCAAATGCTAAATATATTAGAAAGTTACATAAATTAGAGATGAAAAAATATCCAAGGCATGCTCTAGATATGACCTTGGTTTGGGGAAGATCTTTCCAACATGACATGTAGCTCAGCTCAGGCCTGGGTGCTACGTCCAGGCTGGCTGTAAATGACCTTGGTGAGGAGGCCAAAGCAGAAGTAAAATTGCTTCTGAATAGAGGCACTTTTCTCTGCCTTCCCCAGGAGGCAGGTGGCGTGGCCGAGCCAACGACACAGGCATATCACAGAGCTCCCAGCTTATGGTATTAATCCTGGCTCAAAAAACCCAATTAAACAGGCCCACTCTTCATGAAATCGCTTGGAAAAAATTTGTTTGCTCCCATTTCCATTTGTGAAATGAAATCTGCTCGGGCAGCTGTTTATTTAGGGTGGGGTGGGATGGGTTATGTTCTCTTTTCGTTCCAATTACAGGGCTTTGAAAAATCTTCCCTCGAAACCTCCTAATAGCAGAGAGTGGTAAATATGCCACCCTCAGGGGTCGGTCTTCTGTTTGATCATAAAAATGCATGGAAATCTATAAACCATTTCTCTATATCCATTAGTGTTAATTTTGAAAAGTTTTAAAATTACCACCAGGGAAAAAGAGACCTGAACTCATATAGTTTATTCAGTATTTATCCACTTGTTTTATAAGCTGTACCTGCTTATAAAACTACAGACTGCATCTGGGAAACAAAAAAATATGATGGCGATAAAAACCGGGTAGCAGCAATTCCGAGAGGGAGAGAGAGTTGGCGGGGAGAGAGGGAAGGTGCAACAGCCTGAATTCAAGAGTGCAACGGAGCCTTCTTGCTACTGCTTGCAATTTCTGTGCTTCTGGCCTCTGGGGGAGATGAAGAGAGAGGCCTCTCTTCAGAGAACCTCACAGATGGATTAAATGTGTTTTCCGGCTGGCGATGGCCCTTAGAAATTGCTGCAATGCTACCTGCCACGCAGCGTGAGAAGCTGCAGCCTCCAGGGTCAGCCAAGCCGCCCCCAGCAGCACCGCCCCCACCCTGCCAGGCCCATTGATGCTGCCAGCCGTCGAGCCCCAGTGCCTGCTCTGCTTCTCACCAGCCCTCTGCGGCTCTCTCACTTCCCCCCTTATGAGTTGCACGAAATATCCATTAGCAACCTGGCGACACAGATCTGCTTCACCACAGGGTAATGCCACACAGGACTGCCCAGACATGATTTTCTCTGCCTTTGCATTTCCGTGTAAGCTTCTTTTACCACCAAAAAGCCTGAAAAAATATTCAGGCTATATACCAAGAATGCTTGTCTACTTCTAAAATATAGTCACCACAGAGGCCGAAAACAGAAGCCATGAGACAGCTCTTTAACTTCCATCTGAAAGCCAGATTATAAGTGGATTTGTTCATAAATGCGTAGTTACCATCAAAATGGTACCAGGCAAGAAACTTCTTGAACAATTTCAGCTCCTCCTAAGTTGGCTATGAATAGCCAAGGTTTCCATTTTATGTCTCTCTCAAAAAGAGCAATTGCATAACACCACAAAGCTACGCGAAGATTCAGGCTTAGGACCTCAACGACAGAGGGAGACGGGTCCTAAATCGATATCATTTCCTATTTTGCTGGGGAGAGCTCTAATTTGAATACTTGCCCCAGTTTATATTGCAATTCAGATAAGATAATATCTTGAGATTTAAAAAAAGAGAGCAACATTGCTTTTTATAAGTATCCCTGTAGCACATTCCTATTTCATACAGCGGAGCTTAGCTGTAATCGTTTTTCCCTGGCAGCATGCAGTTTCTTACTTCTGGACATTAGCAACAATTTTTATTAGCTTGTCCTGTATATGAAATGAAGTAAGAGAATAGTGAGAATAGTTTACATTTGAGGACTTTGGCTGCAGCTACCGAGAGAAGCTTAGCAAAAAATGTAAAATTATACCAGCTGCCTAATGTCACATAATTCAGAGACTTAGACTCCACAGCCTTTCTGTTCTTTCTGTGCGACAGGTAAAGCCTCTCTTGGAGACAATAAGGGAATGTGTTTCCCCCACCCATCGAGTTGACAAGGTCAGTTCAATTACTTTCCAGAAGTAGGAAACCTCACACTGCCAGGGAAAAATGATTATGGCTAAGCTCCATTGTATGAAATAGGAATATTCTTGAAAAGTTATTATGAATAGAGTATTTGTAAATGGAATCGTATTAGCATGTATTATGGAGGCTCACTCTATAAAGGAACCCTGTCGTGAATCGCTTTATAAAATGAAAGGAAAATTTGTTATGCAAATAACTGTCTTTTAATTTATCTGTTTTAAAGTCTTTCATGCATTGAGTCTTAAAACAGAGCACACCTGTATATCCATTCTAGCTTCTGCACACTGTAGGCCAGATACATATTTGCTCCTTCTATTCTCAACTCCTAAAGCATGTTAAAGAAAAATCTCTCCTATTGCTACAGAACATTCCATCTTGGAATATAGACCAGGCGTCATCAAACGTTTTCTGTGCAGGGCCAGAGAGTAAATATTTTTGGTGTTGTAGTATGACCAGTCTCTGTCACAACTACTCAACTGTGCTGTTGGAGCCAGGAAGGAAGCCTTAGATGATAGTGATTGAATGGGTGTAGCAGTGTTCTAATAAAACTTTATTTGTAGGCACAGAATCTGAATTTCATAGCATTTTTACATGTCAAGAAGTGCTGTTATTCTTTTGATTTTTTTCCCCAATGATTTAAAATTGTAAAGCCCATCTTAGCTCAAGATCAAAGTCACAGTGAAGGGCTGAATGAGGCCCACTGGCTGTAGTTGGTCAAACACTGATATACACATTTATATCTATATCCCATCTCCTCCAATAATTTGTAAACTTCTTGAAGGGAAAGGCTATAGTTTAGTGGACAGAGTGTGAGCTTAGAGGGAGGTGGACCTGGATCTGAATCTAAAATGTGCCACTTGCTTCCTGAGTGTCCTGTTTCCTCATCTGTAAGATGAGAGTAACCACAGTTACTTGGTGGGGTTGTTGTGTATTAATCTGTAGACTGACACATAGTAAGTGTCCAGTGAATGGCAATCATTGTTATTTATTCCTAGATTCTGTACACTATGTAGCCAGTGCTCAGTAGGCACTTAGCAAATGTTTGTTGAGTGAATGAAAACATGCAAATGAGAGTTGCCATCAGAGTTGCTATACATTTGATTTCCTCAGGGCAGGGGCAGCACACAGGAGGATCCATTTACAAGGATCAGTGAATTTCCCACACAAAGGTGCCCTGACTTCTCAGCAAACTCAGCCGGAGATAGTGAAATGCACACCCGCTGAGAGGTCGGATTTATTTAATCCAATAGAGGGCAATGGTGCACCCCGAACCGTCCATTCTGTCTCCTAACTTTCTCTGCATCCCGAGTCCCTGTAACCTTTACCTAGACAGGTTTGGTGATTGTCCTCATTGTCTCTTGTGAGTTTTAAGGCACCTAAATGTTAACATTTCAAAGAGTCTAAAACCTATAAAATACAGAATTGCTCAGGTGGAAAAGAATTAGAAGTCACCTTCTCCTACACTTTTTCTGATGCTAAAATGCCTTCTGAGTATCCCGGAAAGGGGGTCCCCATGCCTCTTGCGGTGACTAGTCCCTCACTCTTGCTTTGATTCTAGGTAAATGATCCTGTGTTAAAACCCCTACTGTGTGTTTTTCTTCTATCTGAACCATACAGCTGTGTTTGGAGCCTTTCCGTCTCAGTTTATTACTTTCTGGGCATTGGACATAGGAACAGGAAACTGAGAAAGGTTGCAGATGGCCCTTCTTGAAAATTCGTGAGCATAGAATTGCCAATTACTTTACAGCTCGCCTGTCAGCCGCTGCTTAGATACTCTTCTAGAGACCTAAACCAATCTATTTTGGAAAAGAAAGTGGAAAAGAAAAAACAAAACAAAAGGGCTGGGCTTAGCCAAGAGACCAAGGCCTGGCCTTTCCCTGTTTTGGGCTCTCACATGACAAGATTTCCACTTTATTCTAAACCAGCAGAATCCTGCTTATAGAATATCTCTTAATCAGCCGGCCAAGCTGGAAGTGTTAACCTTCTTACTGAATGTCTAACAAGGCTTACATGTTTCTTCACCGCGCCTGCTCTTGAATTACTGCTAACTCATCCTCTGGAGCCTTTGAAATAGAGACTCTCAAATCCTTCTCTAGTAGGACCCTACTTTGGTTTCTGTGGAGACGCGGCTCTGTGGCCAGGTGCAGGGGGTAGAGTGGGAGCTGGAATCGTGGTGGCCACAGCCAACCCATGTTGGGTCCCCCACCTGGCCTTCACCAGATCGAGCTTGCAGATAGTCGTGTACTTGGGAGTGGTCTTTGGGGTCCTCTGCTTGAGATTTACAGCCAACAGTTCGTGTGCTTATCTGGACCTCCCAAATCGGAGACACAAGTCTATTTCTTTTGGGGTTCAGGATCCCGGGAGAAAAAACAGCTTGCTCAAGGGGACCTGGCCTGTTTGCACAGGGGCTCTCTTCAGGGGATATAAACATTTCTGATTGTATTGCAACCAAAGTAAGCAAAGACAAGCAAAATACACCCCCACCAAACCATTTCTGGCTAGTTGGCTGAGATCTTAGTGCCCTCTAAAAACCTCCATTTAAAGTGATTTTGCACAGACAGGACATTCCTATTTTTCTCTTGTCCCTGGGTGACTCATTATTTTCCCCCTCTGAAGCCCCAGGAAAGCATAAATCCCCCAGCATGAGCGGCAGGGGTGAACACATGGAGCTAGAGGGGGCCCTCTGCAGCTTGTCCAAGAACAATAATTCATCAGCGGCTGAGCTGCTGCGGCTGGTCTTGGAGACCACAAGGATGGCTTATGAATAGAAACCGCCAGGGCGCTCCCCATCTCCCATCCATTCCCGTCCTGTGCGCAGGTGTGTTCCCGGAATAACAATTCATCCTCTGGCTGCTTCACTTCTGCAGAAAGCCGCCAACAGAGCTGTCTCTGATGACAGGTGACTAATGGGCAGCTGGTTCTTGAGCGAGACACTGAGCGTGGGCAGGGGCGGTGTGCTGCCCTCTCCTCCCAGTCTGGGAAGGGCTCAGCTTAGCCCGCAACCACTCACTGCGAGGGTGGTTTTACCTGCCCTTACCTTCTAATGCCTCAGCCAGCACCCTCCTGCAGGCCCTTGGCCAGCCTCTTAGGGTTCCAGTCCTACCTGGGATCCCCAGCCCCACTGGACCCTTTGACCTTGCCTTGCAGTTGCTTCCAGTTTCTGGAAACCATCTCCCCAGTTAGAGAAGGCAATAGGTTTTCAGGTTTGGAAGCCAAATAAATATATTTTTCAGACTTGTGGACACACTTTACACAACTGGAGAGTCTCTCTAAATCCCTTATATCCTTATTTAATCAAATTGCTCTTCTGCAGGTCCCTGTCTGTCACTGTGGATTATGGAGATTCCATTGGTCTCAAGGATGTTTTTCTCTTTTTTAATTAGCTCCCTTTTTCCTGCTTAAGGTTTTTTGGTTTTGGTGGGGGAGGGGTGATGAGGGGAGGGACGTAGAAGAGGGGGGAGACACATTAGGAGACTGTCCCCACTCAGGTTCCCCCCCCACAGCCTTGTAACTTGGGTGATGCCCAAGACAAGGGATCAGTCACTTGCTCCTCCTTCCTCTGCATATTATCACCTTACTCTTCCTTAATCAACACCAGTCTGGCTTATATAATTTAACTTTTTTAGTGCAAGGCATACCACATAAAATCTCATTTGTCCTCAAACTTTTTGTAAGAAAAGTATCTTTTTCCTTAAGCATAATGCATATATATATGTTCTGTTAAACTCCAGCAAATTCCATTCTCTTTTCCCTAACTCTCCATTCTCTGCAAGGTGAGGCTCCGGTGGCAGTGGGAGGCTTACGGGACTCAGGTGTCAGACGGACCTGGTTTCAAATCTCAGGTCCTGTTGGTTACCTGGCAGGTGGAAAAGCTTCTCTCTGTCTCAGTTTCTCCACCAGAAGTTCTGATGATAACCCTCAGCCCACAGTGTCGAGGGGAAGAGGATGTAGAACGTGTGGCTCAGTGTTGGTGTTGGACCATTGAGTGTCTTTTTTCCCAAGAGTTTCTGCATTGCAGTTATCTACTATCCTTTCTTGTAGAGAAGAGAAAATTTCAAAACAGTTTTTAAGAAGTGTAAATCCACCAAGCATATACTCCTCTGCAGCCTCTCAAGCATCTGTTTCTCCTCGCTTGCCCTGGGCAAGTGCTGGCTTCTCCCTGCTGGCTATGCAGTCCTGGCTGCAGGGTTACCAAGATGACCCATCGAGTAAAGAGAGACGATGGCACTCACCCAGGACAAGGGGGAAAGGGGGGGTAGAGAAACGGAAAACTGGTCTGGCTCCTACCCTTTGCCATCCACCCAGACCTCAGTCACTGCCTTGCAGTCTTTAGACAGGAAGCGCCGGGACAGCCACGAACAGTCCCAATACCCCACCCGAGCCTTGCCTATGTCCAGACACACGACCCAGCTCAGAATAAGTTACCATTTATGGATAGGGCCTATCAGGTGCCAAGGGCTTTCCCAAAGGTCATCCTTTATTATTGTTACTATCACCATTCACATTGTATAGGTGGGTAACGGAGGTGAGAGGTTAGAGCACATGCCTGTTGGCTCCCAGGCTGTGTGTGTGCTCTCTTTACTTTGCTGCTCTGCCTCTACTACTAGCAAAATAATCAGAAGTCCTGCTACTAGTTCAAGCTAATTGCTAACTAGCTCAGGCCCCTAAACCTTTCTGGGTGGTTGTCCTTCAGCCAAGAAAGTGACAGGAGCAATTCTCACACACCGGAAAAATTCAAGCCCATTACTTCTTGGTCAAAGAGGCAAAGACTGCAATCAGCCCTGTTGACCTTGGACCAAGCAATCATGTGCTTTAAGGCAATTGCAGAAATGGAAACAATCTCAGTTAATAAACTTACAATCTGCTGCTCTTTTTCTTTCCTTCCTTTTCCCTTCCTCTCCCTCATAGTTTTCTTACCTTTCCCATCATCAACTTTCCCCACAATATATTCTGCTCTTTTTCAAGTTCTTTCTTTTTCTCCTTAAAACATTGGTAGCTTACCATGAATCTAGTTAGAAAAACTGTGAGTCTACAATATTTCTGCTTTTAATTCTCCTGCACGTTTCTTATTAAAATGACACCATGAAAACATCAATCCAAAATAACAACAACAACAAAATAAAACAGAAAGAGCCCACCAGCCCTGCCGGAGATGTTACTGCCTGCCCGGTTCTGCTGCGAGGCTGGTGTATCATTTGCTATTTCTGCATTTTATCCTTATTGTCTCCTCGAGCAATAACAATTGTCTGCAGAAACACCAAGAATCCTGCTGGCAAAACCGAAACATAAATGAAGCATTGGAAATACCCACCTAGAATCAGGAATCATTTAATGAGCCCTGTCAGAAGGGTGGGGTGTGGGGCCGGGTCGGGGGAGATGACAGTGAAAGACAAGAGACGGACAGACAGACAGACAGACATTTCATGAATTTCTGGGCTTGTTTTTTTCTGCTTCCCATTTTCTAGTCGCATCATGATTTCCCCTCAAATATATCACCAGGATTTTATGGCGCCCTCATGTTCTCTTTTTCTTCTCTTCCCTTCTGTTCACTTCATGTTTGTTTTTATTGATTTGGGTTCTGAAAGCGTGGCTTATTTATCATGTATTTGAAAGGCACCATCTTCTTGCTCTGTTGTTAATAGGGCTGTGACATTGTTCACGAAGGCTACAGATACACTCAGCTCCTGTTCCTTATGGTCTGTGCCCTGGGCTACCTAAATCTTGTTTGGGTACAAAAGTGTAGAGCAGATGACTATGTGACCATAATTACTTTCATCTTTTTGTCACTTTTGTTTACATTTCCAAGCACTGGTTTATTATCGGAATGGTTCTCATTTTTTAGCTCACTGGTCTCAAAGCTTGCAAAAGTGAACATTAATCCAGATAGCAGCTTACCTTGCTTCATTCAATAAGACTATCCCTGGAAAGTTGGAGCTAATGATGTTTTTATATATCAAGTTACCTGGTGAAGTTACTAAAAAATTGCCAGTGAAAGGGATAATCTTGTAAATTCCTTTCATTAAGGGAATAATTATAATATTCTTATTTTTTGGAAGTTTAGTTCTTCCTTATTTGAGTTGGGCTCAACTAAGAAGCATCTATATTTGTCTCATTTAAAGTAGTTCTCTTGGCCAGATGTGGTGGCTCTTGCCTGTAATCCTAGCACTCTGGGAGGCCGAGGCAGGAGGATTGCTTGAGGTCAGGAGTTTGAGACCAGCCTGATCAAGAGCGAGACTCCATCTCTACTAAAAATAGAAAACTCAGCCGAGTGTTATGTTATGCACCTGTAGTCCCAGCTACTCAGGAGGCTGAGGCAGGAAGGATCACTTGAGCCCAGGAGTTTGAGGTTGCTGTGAGCGAGGCTGACAACACTGTACTCTACACTGGGGAAACAGAGTGAGACTCTGTCTCAAAACATATATATATATATATATATATATATATATATATATATATATAGTCATTCTCTTTCTTTTTAATTGCCAGTTTTGATCAAGTAGGGCTATAAATCTTAGATCCAGAACATCAGCCTTTCCCTAATCCACTGAGAGAGTAGCAAACGGCAAGGAAGAGTGAGCTAACAGCTGGGTGGATTGGTTACACTGAGCACAAAAGTCATCTTTCCTTTCGGTCTGAATTCTGCCCTAAGAAGCATTTTAAAAAAAAGAAAGAAACAAAGAAACAAAGAAAGAAAAAGAGAAGAGAAGAAAAGAAGAAAATGAAAATAACAGCCAGAAGTTCAGAAGTTCCACATTCTTTTTTCTAAGTGTAAATAAGCCCAGGTCCTCCACCACCCTCCATGTGACAGGGTTCGGACTCCTGGTCTCCTGGTCATTTTCCTCAGGCCCCATCTCAGCTAGTCGATGTTCAGGTACTTGGGGAGATGCCAAGTGGAAGAAACTAACGTTCTCAGTCATTGTCCCTCTTTAGTGTTTTCTCCCCCACCCTTGTCACCCTCGTGCTCTTTTCCAAGCCACAGACTTTCCTTTAGCTATGTCACTGAAAAAGCTGCCGCCGCCTCACCTGCCGTGCCCACCCTCCCCCATGCCTCCTCCCTGGTGTGGCAACGCCCCTGTGTGTTGCAGCTTTCTGCCACCCACTTTCTGAGGGTCATTTTCCCATTCAGAATTTGTCAATGTCACACTGTCACATGACCTCCCAGATCCACTCAAGTCTCTACTATTGTCATTCCAGGCCTCCAGCAATCTCTCCCCATCCTGTTTCTCAAAACTGACTTTAGAATACTAGCTGCCTTTAGTAAATGGCTCCCCTTGTTCTCTAAGCTCCCCGTCTGCATCCTTGCCTCCGCACTGGTCCTCCTCCCGCCATCTGACTCACGCAGCTGTGCATGGTCGTGCAGGTTGTTCACCGCACAAGACTGAGGCTGTAGTGGGGGCTGAGATTCATCCAGTGCTCTTCTAGTCCTGGCGTGGGGCTGCATTCTGCTAGAACTAGGAGCACGTTTTTCTTACTTAAACACAGGCACCTGGTCTAGTTTCAACTGCTCCTTTAAGGCCTTGCTCAGGGCCTGGCCCCATCATGCCCTGTGGTCTCGCACTCTCTTATTCTTGGGGGCCTGATGTATCTACCCCTTGCCTAGTGCTGCCGCCATGTCTCGTGAGGTGGGCGAGCATGTGGGCTTTGGAGCCAGGACTAGAGCTCACACCCCAGCTCTACCTCTAGCTATCTGGGTGACCCTGAGCAAGTTATTTAACCTCTCTGAGCCTCTCAGTTTCCCCATTTTAAAAACAGGGATTATAACAGTACCTGTTTCATGGTGTTCTTGGAAAGAACATATGAAATATCTACCTAAACCGCTTAGTATGGTGCCTGGCACGCAGTAGGTACTTGCTGGTTGTTTGCGACTGTTACTCTGACGAGCTGACGCTCCTCGACAGCTCACAGCTGTTGAAATGTGCTGTGGCTCACGGGGAGTGTGGCCGAGAAAATGTATGCATACCTCAGTAAGCAGGGCTGCCAGAGAAAATGCAAACTGTCCAGTTGAAGTTGCGTTTCAGATAAACAGCCAGTAGTTTTTTAGTATGTAAGTATATCCCAAATGTTTACCTTCGCCACAGAAATCTCAGAGTGGTGGACTGGAGCGTGGCTAAGAGTGCCGGCCAGGAAACATTCGCTCTCTTCACACTTCCTTCTTGATTTTCCCTGATGTCCCCTCACCTCGCAGGATACCTGTCCCATGAGATCTCTTGCATGAAAATTGGGGCGTGGGCCAGCCGTTGGGGTCAGAGCTGAGGTCCTGGAGTGAAGCCTTTAGATGCTCCAGTGAAGGTCGTGGTGTGTGTGTGGAAGTAGAATATATTCTCATTCACATGTCTTGTGAGCCGCAGGGTACCGTACCCCCTAGTAACTCTACTTTTCTTGTGTTATTTGCTACTTTTAATATCCTGTGTGTCAAAAGGCATGCTTTTACCGTGATATATTCTGGAATACTATGTGTTTTGATAAGTAGGCTTTATATTTTGGAATTTCTGTTCTTATCAGTGAATTTTTTTTATAATTCCTATTTGTGGCAAGGCAGGAATCCTCTAAGCCCATTTATGTATTCATAATATTTCTCTTGTGATTATTCTGGCATTTTACATCGTTATTTTCAAATTCACCACCTACTTTCTCATACCTATGACTTGTCAAATTTTTCCATGCTTGGCATTTGTATCACAGTGAAAGATTCCTGGGCACCAGCCCCGGTAAATTATTACTATTTCTGTCGCATAGTCACCAGGTTGACATTTACTGATACCGCCCATGTCTCTAGTCCTGATGAAAAATAATCCTTGAATCAGTTGATAATACCTCATCCTTTCTTTATATTATTTGTGCCTTCCTAGAATCTTGTCTCTTCTTGGAACCATTTTAGAGGAAGTTACTAAAAACCACCAAGAGCACCAAATGTGGTTCTGTTGTTTTAATGATCTCTTTTTTATATTCTTTCATTTCAAATCCTGCATTACTGACTCCTTGCTCAGATTCTTCTCTCTCCTTGATTCTATCTACACTTGCAGGGAGTGATGATTTCTCCCCAGGTTAGTTTTCAGATTTTCTGCTGTTTGACCTCACTGGGCTCTCCCTCACCTTATCTGTGTCAGTAGTATCTATGTGTTTTGTGCATTCGCTCAGCAAACATTTGGTAGGCCCCACTCTGCGCCAGGCACTGTGCTGAGCATGAAGGTCCAGGGTGAATTGGACAGCCCAGCCTAGACCTGGGATTGCTCAGTCGTGCAGGAAAGACAGAGAAGCTGACCAAACAAGTGCAACCAGTGGAATAAGGAGCCAAACCTCAAGGGTCGAGGAACCCAAAGGAGAGGCTCCTAATCCAGCCTGGGTTGGAGACAGGTAGAGGAGGGACTAGGAGAAGTTTCCCAAATGAGGTAACAATTGAGGTGAGTATTGCAGAACGTAGCTAGGCAGAGTAGAGAGCATGTATGCCACAGAGAAAGAACAGTGTGTGCAAACAGGGGTTGGGGACCCAACTGGTTCAGTCGTGGACTGGCGGGAAATGGAGTCGGTGATTGGAGTGGGGGCAGACCATGGAGGGCCTTGCATGGCATGCTAAGGACTTGGGACTTCACACCAAGGGTGATGGGGAGTCTGAAAATTTGAGAACATTTGCATTAGGGAATGTTTAATCTGATAGCAGTATGAGGATTGGAGGGCAGGGTGAGCTGGAGATGGAGAAACTGGGGCAGTAGTCTTGGCTAGCAGTGATGAGGACCGGAGCCACCACAATGAGAGGCACACTCTTTCTCTTGGCATTGGGTCTTTCCACATGCTTTATCTCCACAGTAAGAGCTTTATACATGCTGTCTCATTTAATGCTTGCAAGAATCTGAGAAATAAGAGCTGCTATTATATCCAACTGACAGATGAGGACACTAAGACTCAAAGAGGTCAAATAATTGCCCAAGTTCACATGTATCAAAAAATGATGGAGCCAGGATTCAAACTCAGCCTGTGCCCTTAACCACTGTTCTCCCTTGTCTTAACTCAAGAGAATCACTGTGAATTACTGCCCAACTGGAAGTGGTTAAAAGGCAGAGAAGAGTCTAGAAAGTGCTAGCCAATGGAAATAGAATACAAGTCTATTTCAAATGTGAGCCACATAATGTCATTTTAAATATTATGGTGGTGCCAGACTTGGTGACTCAAGCCTGGAATCCTAGCACTTCGGGAGGCTGAGGTGGGAGGATTGTTTGAAACCAGAAGTTCGTGACCAGCCTGAGCAGCATAGTGAGACCCCATCTCTATGAAAAATAGAAAAATTAGCCAGGTGTTGTGGCATGTGCTTGTAGTCCCAGTTACTAAGGAGGCTGAGGCAGAAGGATCACTTGAACCCAGGAATTTGAGGTTGCTGTGAGCTATGATGACACCACTATGGTAGCCTTGGCAACAGAGCAAGACCCTGTCCCAAAAATAAATAAATAAACAAATAAATAAATATTCTAGTGGCACATTAACAAGATAAAGGGGAATTATTTTTAATAATTTATTTTATTTAACCCATCATATCCAAAATATTATCATTTCAATATGAAATCAATATAAAATATTATTGAGATACTTTTCATTCTTTTCTCTCTGAAATTTGGTGTGTATTTTATACTTTCAGCACATCTCAATGTAGACTAGCCACATTTGAAGTACTTGGTACAGCACAGGTCCAACATGACTCTGATTCCTGCTACGGGCACTATGGCAGGTAGACGTAACGTTTTCTGAGATAAGGCGATATAGGAAGAGGAGATAATTTGGGAGGAATTTGAAGTGCTTGTGAAGCATCTAGGTAGAGACCTGCAGTCAAGGGTCGGATATGTAGGTGTAGATCTTAGCAAAAAAGTCTGGATAGAGATATAAATTTGGGAGCTATTCTAAACCTGTTAAAACCCTGAGTAAGAAGGAATTCACCCAGGGGGATAATGCGGAAGGACTGAGCCTTTGGAAGAGTAGGAAGGGATGGGATGCCCTGCTCAGGTGGAGGAGGGCATCTGTGGTGGTAGGTGAGATGTCTCCCCTTTGAATGGTAAGGGAGGAGGACAAGGTGAACGTGGGTGCAGGTGAATCCGTGTAGGTAAAGAGGGTGGGGAGAGGCAGGAAGTAGGTAGCCTTCTAACCTAATGTGGGCAGGGGTTCTCTCAGCTCATTCTATTTTCTTTCTTCTCTCCCATGGAAAAGGGAGCCCTGGCTTTTATTCATGACTGTTCACAAACCTGTATGTGAGAAGGGGAGGAAGAGGTGAACAGAATGTAAATATTTGTCCAGCGAGGGACTAAAACTAGTGACCACTCATTTCTCCTAATTGCCACTCCTTTCCCTCTCCCTCTCATTAAATTCTTTATTTCGAACTAATTATAGATCCACAGGAAGTTGCAAAAATAGTGCCAAGAGGTCCCCTGTACTCTTCACCCCCTTCCCCCAAGGGAGATGTATTGTGTCACCATGGTACAGTATCAAAACCAGGAAACTGACATGGTACAATACCATTAACTGGACTTCCATCTTCTCTTTTATTATTTCCTAGCAGGAAGAATCCTGAGTGAAAAGAATCAAAATGATGTAAGATATAATGTTCAACGAGCTCAAGAGCTTTATGTGTGTTCAGGAGGGTTTCTTCCTGTAACTAAACGACATGCATCAAATACAAAACTAAATGTCACTGAAATGCTGCGGTCAAAACCACCTTCTTATGACCATATATAATTTGCACCAATATTATGTGGTTAGATCAGGCTTTTCATTATCTGCTGGGCTTTATCTCGTTATAGAGAACAGCAAAGACGAACTGGCTGTTCTCTTGTTACCATCAGCATCTATAATAAGGAATGTGTGGCTCAAAAGAGAAGCCACGGACCTAAGATTACACCCCCGGACCACCCAGGTCTCGCTGACATTAGGACTCAAGCTCAGTTTATGACACCGCACTATCTCTTGGCTACTTCATGCCCCTGTCTACACAGCAGAAAAACAATGGATTAGGAGGGAGTTAGTATTCAGATAGGTGACTCCATTTAACTTTCAGGTGGGGAGAATTTCAGAGGAACCCATGGCTCCCAACACAACAGGCTCCTTAATAAATGCTAAGGATTTAACTCAAACCAGCTTACTACACAACAAACCCATAGGAGCCAGGCACTTTCCTCAAAAGCAGAATCAAACAAACAAAGAACCAGGAAATCTCTTTGCTTCAAGGAATCGAAAGCCAAGGAGAGAAAATTAAGCCAACTTGACTGGAACAGTGGCTGTCCATCCGCCAAGGTCCAGCCAAGGTGAATAACCCGTTTATTAACAGAGAGTGTGAGAGTTCCCTGTATTTTCATAGTAAGCAGTAATTTGTTAAGGGGTACACATGGAATGACTTTCTTTCTCCCCTGGAGATAAATGAACTCTGGCTCTCAAAAAACAATACGTCTGGCAAGAGGTGGGAGACAAAAAAAAAAAAAAAAAAAGAAGTGTTTCATCCATTAAGATTTGAAAAGCAAGGCTCACACCTGTAATCCCAGCACTTTGGGAAGTCAAGACAGAAGGATCACTTGAGGCCAGGAGTTCAAGACCAGCCTGAGCAACATAGCGAGGCCCGTCTCTACAAAAAATAAGGAAAAATTAGTGGGGCATGGTGGTGCATGCCTGTAGTCCCAGCTACTTCGGAGGCTGGGGCAGGAGGATTGTTTGAGCCCAGGAATTTGAGGTTACAGTGAGCTATGATTGTGCCACTGCACTCCAGCCTGGGCGACAGGGTGACAGAGTAAGACCCTGTCTCTAAAAAATAAAAAATAAAGATTTGAAAAGCAAAGGAAATACATATTTCTGGTACCCAGGTGGAAGGAGTTTGGCCTTGACAATTTCTGAGCAGGCAAAGGAGGAAAAATGTAGCTGGAAGAGGGAGGAACATGGGTGGCCAGATGCCTTTAGGCAGAGCGATCTCTATAAATGACATTTCTTCTGCGTGGGCTCCTTATTTATTTTGTGCATTTACACCTTCCTACTACATCTTCACGTATCATGTTTGTGCTACCGGTAATAAAATCGTTCTTGTCAAGCAGGAAGACAGGCCTGAGAGCCATTTGCCGCTGTGCAGACAAACCCCAGGATGGAGAGGACAGGACACAGGGAAGGGGTCTCCTTACCCTGTTACTGCCATTGGAAAGGGTCTTCAGTCCTCAAGTGGTGTGAGAGAGCAGCACATATGTGATGGGGCCAGGAAAACAGCCGAAATCAACTTAGCTCTATAAATGGCCATTATCGAATGGTCAGGGGTGAGGGAGAAAAGGGCTGTGCTTTTGATCAACTGGGTTGAAATTCAGCTGTGAGATCAGTTCTGTCACTGACCTTCCCCACAGCGATGTGATTTGGCTCCTTGCATCCGACCCTGGCCGTTTGTTTGGGATGAATGGATGCCACCTGCATTTTGGAATCTGTGCAGATGCTCACACAGACCCTGCTCTCCAGTCAGACGACAGGAACGCCACCAGATGTGACTAAAACGGGCTTCCTTTTCAGCCATTTAAATGTGAGAAATTCCTCCTGTATCTAGTCCACTCCAGGGGACTATTTTCATCAGGGTCTTTCAACCCCAGCTCTGAGACACATCACAGATATTCCCGCCAAAGTTGCACAAGTTGACGATGAAATAAACCTGATGCCAGATGCACTTGCACACGCAGGCAGGCCAGGAGGGTAGTGGGTCCTGCCAGGGCAGTGTCCCCCGCCATCACTTTGAACCTCAGAGAAGCTAAGTGGGGACAGCATGGCCGGCAGGGCAGAATTAAAATGTGATCAATGCGACATCTGCTTTCTCTTCTCTTTTCAGCTTTCACAGAAGTGAACATGAAAAAAAAGGGAAGAAGACAGGAGGAAAAATAAGAAGAGACAGGGCTCCTTCTGGGAAAAGCAATTCTAGTCCTGAATTTTCAACTGTGCATTCCACCTTAGAAAGCCACTGACTGCCTTTGCTGAGCACGGGGTGACGCTGGGCTTGATCCCGGCTGGAGCCAGGCAGCAGGTGGTGGCTGCTGCCTCGATCTTTCTGCTGTCTCCGTTCCCCATTCCAATCATGATAAATATATTTATACTCACTTGATTATGTCAGCCAGACAATGTTCCCCTAATTGGCAGTGATCAGGGTTCCAGAATTGTTTGGGCGAGCCTGCTGTCTCTCTATCAGGCAAAGCGATAAGGGGCCGCTAATGCAGTCCCCATTAACAATTTCCAGTGGAATAAAAAACGATCCCCAGACTCATGCATGGCAATGAATTTTCCAAACAGCTCCTAACAGCCAGCCCTTGAGGAACTCAGACTTACAGGAATGGGCCCAGCATAGAATGCTTTTATAAATCTTCCCCATCCCCGGCTCCCGCGCATAAAAAAACCATAGCCACTTCCTTCTGCTCGAGGTTCTTTTATTCTTTCCTTTTTTTCTTTTTTCCTTTTTCTTTTTTCTTTTATTGGGCTTATGGAGCTAACTGTCTTTTTTGGTTCTTGGTTCTTTGTAAATTGCAGGGACATCTGGCACACGGTTTATTGCATTTGCTAGCTCTGGTATTTGTAGATATGCCCCCTCTCTGCTGTGTGTGCATGTTAACACTCCACATGCATAATTTATACATGCATAATTTGGAGCTTGAGTGCATAGGCTTATTTTGACATTTAAGTGTAACACAGTGCTGATCCCATTTTAAGTAATTGCTCAATAAATATTTATTAAATGAATGAATGCACCAAGAAGGCAAATAGGCAACTATTAATGTCATTCATTCATTCATCAGATATTTCAATACCTAGTATGTACCAGGCACTGTGCTAGATGCTAGGTATTTAATGATTTGTACCCACAGTCCCTGCCCTCAGGGAGCTCACAGTTGAGGGGCAGGAGGCAGACACTTAAATGGGCCATTATTAGACATCATGGAGACATTGCGCTAGAGCCCTGTGTGGGGCAGTGTGGAGCTCCAAGGAGGGACCGCCCTGCAACTCAGGGAAGGCTGTGGCCATGGAGGTTCTCCTGCAGGTGGTGAGGACTACATAGGCTGTAAAGGGTTCAGAGAAGAGGACAGCACTATCAGTGACAGGTGCAAGAAACAGCAGGGTGCTGTGGGAGAGCAGTGGGGCTGGAGCTGGCAGCGGCAGGCGGGGACTCAGGCTTGGGCTGGAGCAAAGGAGAGGAGCCTCGCTACCTCGATGCGGCGAGGAAACAAGAGCAAGTCCTTCACCTGTCCAGATGCTTCTGGGTTCTGCCAGAATTTGTGCACACACACACACCTCCAGGTGGAATTGGGACCAGCCCGAGAGCACTGCTGGAGGGCAGGAAGGAGGTCTGAGGTCACAGCCCGAATCCATCATTGGGGAGCCAGGTGAACCTAAGCCAAGGCCGGCCTCTGTATCGCAAGTTGAGGAGGTGAACTTGGAGGGCTCCAGGGTTTGTCCCAGCTTTTACAATCTATGTTGCCTGGCTTCTCTGGGGTTTGTGTACAGTCCACACCTGGGCTTATTCCATGGACAAACTGTGGGCTCTAAGGGAAGGAACTAGACTAGCTCCAAGCAGCATTCGGTATCACAGTATCACTGTCCTACGGTGCAGAGGCAGCTAGGCACTTGGAGGCACAATTTTATATGAATCCCTAAGAAGTATTCACAGGAAGGTACTGTATGATGGAGACGTCCCACGGTCCCCAGCCTGGAGCAAGGTCTTATGATCGCGAGTCTGAAAGAAACCCCAGTTCATTCATTGCACCAATCCCCGTGAGATTTAGTTTCTTGAAAGCATTGCTTGGCTCACATCATTTCTACTCAAAAACTCCCAGTACTTCCAATTTACTTATAAAACCAAACCCAGAGTCGTTAGAGTGGCATTCAAGGTCATCCCCCATCTGTCCCCAACCCTTCCTGCCACAAGCCCCACCTCAGGCAAGCAGGACATCTAGCAACGGCCACGAGTGTTCCCACTGCTCCGCCTTTCCTCGCTCCGGCCCCCCCTTAAGGTCCAATTCAAATTCAAGTCCGTCTCCTTTAGGATTGCTGTCTTGTTACCCTGTCCTCTTCTGAACCCCGTGTAGCACTCACTGACAGTGTTGTTCATTGGTGACTGTTAATTTCATTTCATGGTTTGTGTTTTACTTCCCCAGCTAACGTGTAAGCCCCCGAGGATAGGAACTGTGCCTCAGTCCTCTTTGTAGTCCATGGACCTAGCACAGTGTCCTGGTCCTGGTCATGGTAAATACTTGCCAATGAATGGGCTTCCTGCATTGTCACTCTGTGAGACTACTGCGTGAAATCCATGGAAAGGTGATGATGATGATGATGGTGATTGTCATCATAGTGCTGCTGCCTAAAGTTCTTTTTCCCTCTTCTTGGAAAAAAAGGAATCTTGGAGAGAGAGGCTTGGTGCGACCATTTTGGAGTAATGAGAATGTGAAACATTTCTCCCACGATGCATAAACAGTATTTTATATGTGTTTCTTGGAAGCTTAAAGTTCATCCAGGAACGAGCTATTTCACAGATCAAAAGGAGCATATGTGCAATACCCCGGGAGGAATAATCACTCTGCTAAATTTAAAGGGAGAAAGATTCCGCACTCCAGCCTGAAAGTAGAAATGGTTTAACATTATATGGCTGGAGAGGAACATGAGTGACTTATTTAATTTCTGGCCCCAAACGTTCAGTTTTTATGGTACATGTGCCAGTGAGCAGCACATGGGATTTTTTACAAAAGAGGAACTGGCATTAAATCAATAAGGAAAATCACCATTTCCTTACTGATCCAATGGCATTTAAGGAAGCTGAGCACTGCCAATATGTACAACTGTGCAGAATTTGTAACCGGGCAGTTAAAACCACCATGTAAGCTGGCAGCTGTGATTTTCCCAGAAGTAGAGCTGCAGGGAGAAAAATAGCTTTGAAACTTCAGTTCCATTTTTGCAAATTGGATCTTTTTGTGAAAAACTGTTTTAAGTCCAGGTTTGTTTGTTGTTGTTGTGGGTTTTTTTTTTTTTTTGCCTTTTCTTTGGTTGTTAATAAAGGAAATGACTGTTTTTTCTTACCCACATGGAAATTCATTCATTTACTCAATAAATACTTATTAAGCACCTATCAGGAGTCAAACAGGGTTTTAGAGGCTGGGGATTTGGATGAGGACAAAGGAGATAAAGTCCCTGACCTCACAGAGCTTGTCTTCTAGTGGGGGGTAGGAGGAAATAATAAATAAGTGCTGTAGATAGATACTGCGCCAGGCATGGATGACTGAAATAATGCCAACATCGTATTGTATTTGAAAACTTAATTGCCAGAAAATGAAAAATTAAAATTCTTACATGAATACTATCTTAGCTCATACGTGTCACATATGTTATGGGATATTTTAAAAAGAAGAGCTAGTAAGAAATACATGTATACTTGGCACATGAAGTTGGCCTTCCCTACTGACCTTCAGCAGGACATGAGTCTCTGAGCTGCCTTTCTGGGAGACAGATTTGTGCCATCTTGCATTTGCTCCGTTAGGGTACTAAATGGCCCGGTCGCCCTCATGGTTGTTCACATCAAAAAATCTGGAAATTCCTTCTGGACTCCTCCCTGTCATTTCCTTCTCTTTCCCAAATCTGGTACCCTTCTTGAATGGGTCTCTAAACACAACCTTTTAAATATAACTGAAACTGATGTCCTTCTTCCTATCACCTCCCCTTTCCCCGACTTTGTGCTGGCCTTCCAATGTCTCTCCATGACCCGGCACCCTACTTCTCTTCCCTGACTCTGGGCTCAAACATCTCCACTCTTCCCTTTTCATTGCTTGCAGAGTGATTTGTGTAAAACACAGATCACATGGTGCCCTGCCTCTGTTGACCACCCTCCCCTGGCTCCCTACTCCCGCAGGATGGAGCTCAGCCTTCTTAGCCCTGGCCCACCTGGGCAGCTTCTGTCTCTGTTCTCTTCCTTGACCCCGGGGCCTGAGCTGTAGCGCCTCACATAAGGTTAACTGGCTATACTATGTGCAAATTGTCCCTAGGTGTTTCTTCTTTGAATACCCTCCTTTTTGTACTCCTTAATTTCTGCCATTTAAAAAATATGGCTCAAATGTCACTTTCTCCGTTAAATCATCCCTGAGCTTATTCCTCCCTCCCTTCTTCCCTGAGGGTGTCCTGGCCTCACCTTCTCGTTTCAAGTATGGCACCCAATGGAAAGGCATCTGTAATAATTTGTTGACCTCAATATCTTCCCTCCCAAGCTGTAAGCTCCTCCAAATAGGGAGTAACTTCTTTGTAATTTCACTGCCTGGCACTTAGTAGGCACTCAATAAATGTTGAGTGAAGGAATGAATGAAGGAAAGATCTATGGTTGATTCTGGTGTGGCTTGTGCTGACTACGCATCTGAAAAGTATGTGGCTTTCGCAGTATGACAGAGTGAAACCAATTGACCAACATGGTAAAGAACTGGCTTTGCTCTTAAGAACAATGGGTTTTAAACATTAGAGCTAATGGGATGCACATGGTAAGGAATTTCAATACTAGATTTTCCTAGGCAATATTTCTGTGTGTTCTACATCTGGAGATGTATCAGAAGTTCAAATAAATGATTACAACATGTAAAACAGAACCATTAAACAATCTGGATCATTTACTGCAGAAGAGAAACTTGAAGAGACTTAATAGTGGTTTTTAATGAAAGGAAAGATTGTACTCCAAGGATGGCTAAACATCCTCTTTCTCCACAAACACAAAAGAATAAATGAGATTAAAGTGCTTCAAAGATTATAGTTAAAAATAAAATAGAACTGAGTGGGTATTTTTACTCAGATATGTGAACACATTTCAAGTTACTATTACAAATAACTCACATGTGTTGAGGGCTTACTCGGAATCAGGCACTGTTCTAAATACTACGTATTATCTCACCTGATCCTCACAACAAACCCACATTTCATTATTCCCATTTTACAGGTGAGGAAATGGAGGCTCAAGGTGGCAAGTAACTTACCCAGCTCACACAGCTCGTAAGTGGTCGAGCTGAAATTCAAAGCTGGGCTTCTGAGACTTTGCTCTGACCCACCCCGCCTACTGCCTTGCTAGGGGCCGAAATAGATGTCAGACCTCCAGGGAGGACGCGTGCCTGAAATTCAGCTCAAGAAAGCTTAATAAGTTCAAGTGGCTAGTTTAAATGTAAACAAGAAAATCTTTGAACGTTTGAATTGTCCTCCATTGCCAGGTCAACTAGCCCCGTTTATCACCCCCGTGTGTGTGTGTGTGGGGGGGGGGAGAGAGAGAGAGAGAGAGAGAGGTTAAAATATTGTTTTCCTATTCTTTATTCCAGTGAGTTGGCCTACCAGGTCTTGTCTCTCTGATGAGACAGTAAATTGTTTTGTTTTGTTTTGTTTTTGGCTGTCAGGGAATACACGGTATCAGCATCCATATGTGTGTATGTATTTATAAGACCTGACATAAATCAAGTCATATTTGGATATTACGATTTTACCTCGAGAATGATGGAACTTACTCTGGGGGCTGAAGAGTCAGCATCTTCTTCCCTGTTATTTTTTTCCGAGACAACTTTGTTTCGCCTGCCTCGGGGCGTACGCAGTGGGGTCACGGTCAGCACAGAACAGGGGCAGCTTGCCCCACAATGCAACTCGAACCCGTTCAGAAGAAAGTCAACACTTATCTGATCTGCGGAGGAGAGGGCCGGCAGGCTCTGAGCTGCTCCCGGGCTGCAGGCCGGGTCGGGAGAACCAGGCAGCCCAGCAGGAGCCCTGTGAGAAGGGTGGGAATGAGTCATCAGACTTTTCAGGTTGACTGAGATGATTTCTGTTGATTTTCTTCGAATTGAGACGTGTTATCAGTGTTCACACATTGGGCATAACGGGAAGAGGAGTGAACATTTTCTTGATAGTGTCTGGCCTTTGGCAGGGTTGCAATAAGATTGGGGGTAAGATATGAGTGACTCTGCAGGAATACGTTGGGCAATGTGCAAGTCCCAGTGTGCTCCGGGGGTGCAGTGGCAGATAGGTCACCTCTCTGGCCTCAGTTTCACCTTTAAAATGGATATAACAATGGTACCCATCCCCTTGGATAGGAGTAAATAGATGAATACCTGTCAAGTGCTTAGAATAGTATGTAGCCAGCATTAAATTTGTATTTACATGAATGCATATATTTTTATTTATACAACTTCCTATTTGTCAGAGGATCTACTCCAATGCTTGATCAAAACAGGTGCTTGGTAAATATCTGTTAAGTGTTGAAGGAGCTAGAAGAGTGGATTTAGTGGAATACTTGTATGGCTACTGTTCTGGCTGCTCGGCAACCTGCAATTCAGGGACAGACTGGCAAAACTGGGTGTTAGACTTAATTTCTATTGAGCGATATTTCAAAAAAGATGATTGTTCTGCGATCAAACATCTCTGCAGAATAAATAGATGGGAACGGACATGATGATTTATTGGGTTGGAGAATGTCACACATGAAGGGCAGGTGGCAGGGACAATGACTCTAAGTAGAATCAAGAGCAGGGTCTTATATAATCAGAAGCTTTAAAACTACAAACTACATGTTGCGAGTCTACAATAATAAATAAATATAAAGAACAGGAGTCGAATCTCTGACCTGTATTTACCCTCTATTGGTTATCTAATAATGACAGCCTCAACTTGGAATGAACCATTTCATTCAAAAAAATAGAAAGAAAATGACAAGTATAATGTTTCAGGCACTGGAACAATATGACACAAGTACCTTGAAATTAGGTTGAGTCATATAAGACTGCCACTTTTTGGATTAAAAATAAAGGTTGGACATTGTCAATTTCATATGGTTTGATCTAATATATTTCAACTAATCAACACTAAATCAAAATACTTATAACACTTTGCCTTTTATTGCCTTATAACTAGGCCCATAAAACCAAATTGGCCAGTTTTATTTGTAATCGCCTCCTTTGCCTCTCAGAGTTTGTGCACAGTAGGTGCTAAATAAATGTTTTGTTAATTGAGTGGTGTTTTCTGTTATCTTCTCTCAAAAGTTAGGTCTAAATTATGCCACACTAACGAATGCTGAGACTGCCCTTAAAATATAATTACCAAAGTGTTAGCTCCATTTCAGTTTTCATGATTTAGATAAATCCTTTCCGTTTCTAGTTCGGGCAGCACTGGGAAGCTAATTAATACATTATTAATATATTGTAGAGGCAAACAAGACTCTGCTTGCTCACACAGCTATGACAAGAATAAATTTAGGTCAGAAATATTTTTGCAATTAAGGGAAAATGTTATTATAATGAGAAATTATTTTTTATACGACACAACACAACTCGGCGCATTAAGACACGTTACAGACTTACAAATGAGGTGAATGCAGAGCCAGGCAAGCCTTTTCCCAACGGTTCTAATCATTTAGAGCCCGATAGGGGCATCCAAAGTGCCCTCCAATGAACTAGAAATGATAACCTTTTGGGATCCCAGGAATGGAGAACGTCATTATTATTCATATAAGATTTCATAACAGTTGGGATTGGTGCCAAACTTAGGAGCAAGTACTGAAATAACTGAGCAGGAGGCATGAAATGGTTTTCAGTTCAGAAAATAAAGAGCTCCTTCTACAGTGGAAGAGATGGGGCATGTTCAAGAGGAGCGTGAATAACCCACGAGTTACAGTACCTCTTTGGGGCCTCAGTTTCCCCTGATTTGTTAACTACCTCCAGGAGAATATTCATTCTCTAAAACTTCTGTTGTTTCAAAGATAAATGGGATAATGCCTAAAAATGATATGCATTTCTTGAACGGTGGGGGGAAGCTAGAGCTGTAAAATGTATTACTTCGTTTTTTGTTGACCCAGAGCCGTGGCAGCAGCCACATTGCGCAGGCAGAGTTCTAAGAAAACAGAGTTGCTTTCATTTCTCAAACAGAAGAACCACAGTCTCCTTTATGTTTGGATCCTTGCACAAATCAAACATGTGGGCAAGAGAGGGCTCATGAAATCACCAATTTTAACTTTTCCCCCAATGCCATGAATTTTTCTTAGAGATTTTTTGAGCACGGAGCAGGCAGAATTCTGCTCAATTTTTACCGTCTAATGAGATCCCAGCCCCAGGCGATGTGCTCCTACAATAATGTCTCAATGCTAATTACATTTTAGAATGGTTAGGGCAAGAATAGTTCCAAACATACTTGAGGTAATAACTAGTCATATATCCAGAAGGTCAACAGTTCGATCAAAGAGTAAAAAAAAAAAAAAAAAATTAGCATATCTTAAGAAAGAGTTCAAGTGGTTTTGTACAAGAGCTCTCATTTAAGTCTACAAGTATACTTAAAATACTGATAGAGCTAGGTAATTCTATATTTCCCTTTTTAACTCACTAAAAGCTCCTGATTTCAGGGTGCAGTGTCTGCGAACAAGAAGCATCTGGCAGGTGAAGGGAGAAGGCATGTTGTTAGGGAAATTGGCTGGAGTTTTAGGTTAGGGGTCTGTGCCAGGGCTGCATGGCTCCGAGTTGCAGAGAGGGGGGCCTTGGGCCCCCGATGAAGGAACAGAGGTGATGCTAGAGAGCTTTGCACTGGGCCAGGGCTCTGGGCCAATCTTCTATTGCAGTAACAACACAGCTTTAATCCATGAGAACAACAAATCCCTCAAATGATTGTATATCAAGCTACTATCAACAAAATTATAATCTGCTATCATCAACGCTGTTCCCATAATGCTGTCTGATCTTTTCCCCAATTTCCCCCTTTTTTAATGATTTTTACTGAACACCAAAGAGAAGCACTTGGAAACTCTACCCATTACTTGCTCTTTTAAATGACTAAAGTTATCTTTTGTTTAGAAGTGCAAAGTATTTTTTTTTTAATGTTCATTGAGCACCTGTTATGTACTTGGCAACAGTCATATGGCTAATAGTTTTAAAGATGATTCCTGAAAATATCATCTGCCAAAACCCCCAAATAAATCATTTCTGTTTTGCCAAAGGAAAGGTATTTAAAAAATAAAATGGCTCA
Source organism: Cheirogaleus major (assembly GCA_963574435.1). Lineage (NCBI taxonomy): Eukaryota > Metazoa > Chordata > Mammalia > Primates > Cheirogaleidae > Cheirogaleus > Cheirogaleus major. The sequence continues at coordinate 35,970 of CAUYPO010094793.1, forward strand.
AGGATTTTTTTTAACACGTTAAAAGTGGTGCCTTTGTCCTCCAAGAGCCCCACGCTCTGCGCGTGGAGTTCCTTTCAATCAGGTGCAATGCTCCCTGGCGTTGCGTGAAACACAGTCTAAGAACTCATGATTGCATGGGGGATCAGATTCAGTCGATAAAATATTAATACAACTAAGCTAAGAAGCGAAGAATGACTTTTGTAATTCAAACTATAGGAAAACTTTTAGGCAGAAAATCAAGTTACAGTGAAACTTATTCACTCGCTAACTTTTAAATACGCTGGGGTCTTTCTTATGTTCAGTTTAAAATATAAAACATTTCAAATCTACAGAAAGGTACAGAGAATAATAACAGCAAACTCATCACTCTTGGAGTTTTAATGAGTCTGTTTAATCGAGGCCCGATTCCATCTCAGAGGGGTCTACGGTTGCTTGGTCTACGGTTGACTTTTCTAAATCTGAGACCAGGCTCTGGGGACAAAGCCTTTACATAGGACACTCCTGGTCCATAGAATTCGCTTCTTGATCCTCTGGCCACTCTAATTTGAGCTGTTCCTTCCATTCACTTCTGTTCTTGGAGGTGACAAAGCACTATGTGGTGAGAGGGCCCCGGCCCTGCGGCGGGTCACAGGCCACCGGGCAGATCAATGCCCACATAGATAATTCTCACATAGGACTTCTGTGAGTGCTGCAGAGAAGGAGATTCATTCTGTCTGGGGAAGAGCTGGGAAGAGGGGCTGGGCTGAGGGCTGGCTGGGATTTTGGAAGGTGGCAATGTGAGGGATAGGAGAACGGAAGCAGGAGGGGAGGCCTTTGGTCCAGAACTGTGAGCACACAGGCCTTGGGACAGAATGTACATTCTCAGCGCAGTGGGTGTGCATTGGCTATAGAAGATGTTTAGAGGCCTCTAGCTTGCTTAGGGAGGCGTCAATGCCCCCAAATTTTCTAATATTCTTTTCCAGCTATGCTACTGAGCTTTACTGAATTTTTACATATCATCCAGCTGCTTTTAAAACACTAAAGTCAAATAATACAGTAATAATTTACTTTTGGAGAGCATGTTACCGTTTACAAATTGCTTTTTTCTACACATTTTTACATTTGATCCATGTAACAGCCTTGTGACACCCCAGGCTCATCTCCACAAGCTATTTCCTTTGAACGTAACTTCCAGTTATAGAAGCTACTAGCTAGAGAAATTGGAAAAATTTCCACTAGCAGCCTTATTGTGTTAGAAGCACAGGCTAGAATAAAATCAGCAATTTGGGGGAAAGGAAAGGAGAGGGCCCCAACATAGAGACTGAGAGTCCTGGGGGGATGACAAGATTGTGGCTTTGGAAACAGAGAGTGATGTAGAAGAAAGGGACGAGTGTGCAGCAGAAAGCAGACGAGGAGCGAGGAGGAGGGTGGTGGTCCTCCGCACAGCGCCAGCACGGAGCACGCAGTCACTGCCTGCCCAACCACAGCGGGCTTAGCTGTTTACCTTGAGCAGTGCACTGTGAAACTCAAAAATATAAAACGGTGGCTTTCAGAACATGGGAATAGAATAAAATGAATTTTTTTTTTATAACACTGGAGAGCAAAAGAATGGTTCAAGATCTGAGGAGGGAGGAACGAATGCTCATCTCGTTTGACATAGCTCTGTTCTCTCTCATCCCACAACACCCCAGCTATTGTAACCTTAATAAACTTTTTCAAAGCACACACTAAAATGGTGCATTTTTGCAACTACTTTACAGAAGCAAAAACAACCAGGAACACCATTTTTGTTGCAATCTAGTTGGAATAAATCTTACTGATGTTGGATGCATCAACATATCCATTTAGCCTCCTGTAAATCAGTTTACTTTTCTGCTTAGAGACATGATGTGAAATGAAATTAATCCAGTTGCAGCAAAGTGAGTGAATTCAGTTGAATAAATCCCTTTCCATGGAAAAAACTTTTTTTTGTAGCTCATTTCAAACAAAATCCACAGGACAGTATAATGCCTTCTCTGGAACTGAACAAATACACTTATCCTAGTTTCCCTGACAGCTAAATTCACATTAAAGCTATTTTATATGATAGTGTACTCTATTGTCCTTAGGTCAGGATCATAGTGAAAGTATCTGCAGGACAACCAAAATGTTTTGGTGGAATTTAGCCTAAGGACTACTGCTCTGATTAAACTGTAGATTCAGCAGATTGACAACTCCTTGGAGAGAGACTAATAAAAACTAGCAGAACTGTGCATAGTCTTTTATATTTTCCCTTCTTTATTTACCATAGTCAAAAGGGCAGTTTGCACACTGTATACATTTAATAAATACATTTTGGTGGGGACTATTACAAGCAGGCAGGACTTGGAGCAGGTCCAGAGGATAACAAAGGGATTAAGAGGATGTAGAGGCCAGTCGCAGTGGCTCACGCCTGTAATCCTAGCACTCTGGGAGGCCGAGGCGGGAGGATCACTCAAGGTCAGGAGTTGAAGACCAGCCTGAGCAAGAGCGAGACCCCATCTCTACTAAAATTAGAAAGAAATTAGCTGGACAACTAAAAATATATAGAAAAAACTAGCCGGGCATGGTGGCACATGCCTGTAGTCCAGCTACTCGGGAGGCTGAGGCAGGAGAATTGCTTAAACCCAGGAATTCGAGGTTGCTGTGAGCTAGGCTGACGCCATGGCACTCTAGCCCGGGCAACAGAGCGAGACTCTGTCTCAAAAAAAAAAAAAAAAGAGGACGGAGAGAGACTTTGAAGAGAACAAGCTAATGGAATTGGATTCTTTAGCCTAGGAAAGGGAAGCCTGAGTTTGGCAGTTATGGAGGCTCACAAGTGGTGTTATTTATTGTTATTAAATATTAGAAATCACATTGTGTGCAGGGTAGGAGGAAAGAAAGTTGACTCACATCCCAGTAAGGGGTATTTAGGGTTAGGAATGGGGAAGGAGTTTTGACTTAGATGGATTACAGGGCATTGACAGGTCCTTAAGCAATCTTTCTCTGGAAATGTTAAAGTTGAAGAGTAGGTAATCTTCCTGATGTGATTTAGGTGCCCTGCAGTGGGGAAATGACCCAAAGGCCCTCTCAAGTTCTCTTCCGTTTCTTAGTGGCCGGTGTCAGGGCCTGGCTTGCTCCTTGCCCGGCTTTCTCCACAGCCGGAAGCACTCGACCCCTTCTTGCCAGTCAGCCATGCTCAGCCAGGCTCAGCGCCGAGCCTTGTCTCGGTTGGGAGGGATTTAAGGAGCTCACTCGAGCTGAACACTCTGCTGACTCTGCATCAGGTCACCCCTGCTGCTGGCCTGGCTCTGAGGTGTCCCACTTCCAGCAAGCAGGATTCTGCCTTGTTCCTAAACCCACATCTTACTGGATTTACCTGAAATCTGCCCTTGTACTCCCATGCTAGTACTCGAAATCTTTTCTTGTTTTCCACGTCTAACATGATTTTGAGATAATGCCTAGTATCCACTCTAAGACTGAAGCCTTCCCTCTCTCTCTGCAGCTCACTCCTCCCCCAGCCGCCCTGCAGCTCATACCAGGCACACAGTCGCTGAACCCCGGCTCTGGCATCGAAAGCCGACTGCCTTTGTGCACAGAGCACAGGTTACTGTCTGCACGGGATGTCTCCTGCGCCCAGCCCCCACCCCACCATCACTCAGGCCGCCGCCAGTCCGTTTATCCTCTGCCTGGCCATATCATGGCATGCTACATAGCTCCATTTTCCTACAGCCTTCCACTATTTATGGTTGCACATCTGAGTCTTTCTCTACAAACCATCTACCTCTCCAACAGGGTTTTTCAACTTTGTCACAGTTGACATTTGGGGCCAGGTAAGTGTTTGTGGTGAGGGCTGTCCCATGCATTGCAGGATGCTTATCAGCATCGCTGGCCTCTACCCCCGCCAAATTGTGACAATCAAAAACGTCTCCTGGCATTGCCAAATGTCTTTGGTGGGGGTGGGCTGGAGTAGTGGAGGAGAATCCCTGCTCTACAAGAACCCAGAGAGGCAAGAGGACTTTAAAGCCAGTTATATATACTTTGAGACATAGCTGGATGTATACAGAACATCTAAATCTTGTAAAATTTTAACTAATGTCTCTAAATGCTTAATAAACACCAAATGGAAGTTCGTTAAGTTTTGTATCATGACACAAGGTAGATGAGGGGTAAAATGAGGTGGAAGCCCTCAACTCTAGATCAGTTTTTCTCAGATTTTATTGTGCGTAAGAATCACGAGGCGGGGGGGCACGTTTAAAGTTCAGATTCTGATTCAGGAGGTTTGAGGCAGGGCCTGAGGTCCTCGTTTCTAACAGGCTCGCAGGTGGTGTGGATGCTATTGGTTCTGGGATCACATTCTGCCACCAGTAGGCCCTATATCAAAATCACTGGTGAGAGGTGGGGGAGGGGCTTTGGCATGCTAATAATTATAGGGTCACAAGAGCAACATTAAATTTTGCATAAGAATGAAGGACTAGAAGAATTTGGATTGGCCCCCCCCCCCCCCCCCCCCCCCCCCCCCCCCCCCCCCCCCAAAAAAAAAAAAAAAAAAAAAAAATTAGCCGGGCATGGTGGCACATGCCTGTAGTCCCAGCTACTGGGAAGGCTGAGGCAGGATTGCTTGAGCCCAGGAGTTTGAGGTTGCTGTGAGCTCGGTTGACGCCATGGCACTCTAGCTGGGGCAACAGAGTGAGACTCTGCCTCAAAAAGAAAAAAAAGAAACTATACAATCCTAAAACAGTATGTGGCCCATAGCAGATGTTCAATAAATATTTGCTGAATGAATCTTGAATTGATTCAATCAATGTTTATAATAGTGCCCACTGAATGCAAGGCAGCATGCATAGGAGAACACACCAAATGTCTATCATGAGTAAGACACTGTGGGATTTTTAAGTTAAATAAAACATACCTTTAGTTGCATAAAATGTGGCCTCTTCTTTATAAATATCCCAGAATTCAAAAATTCATTTTCCTAAAATATTACTTCCTATTTGAAATATATCTATTTAATATGCCTATGCAGTGTGTGTGTGTGTATGTGTATGTGTTGAAAATACAGTTGGCCTTCCATATCCATGGGTTCAACACAAGTGAATCCAACCAATCTTGGATCAAAAATATTAGGAAAAAAACTGCATCTGTAATGAATATGGACAGACTTGTTTTTGTCATTATTTCCTAAACAACATAGTATAGTATAACAATTATGTATATAACATTTACAATGCATTAGGTATTATAAGTAATCTAGAGATGTTTTAAAGTATATGGGAAGATATGCATAAGTTATATGCAAATACTCCCCCATTTTATATCAGGGACTTAAGCATTCTCAGATTTTGGTATCTGCAGGAAGTCTTGCAACCAATTCCCCATGGATACTGAGGACGACTACATATACTTAATATATCTATGTGCTATATCTACTGAGCTTTCAAAAACTTGTTAATCCATTCTAGAGATAAATTCCCAAGTCTCTAGTGACAACACAATCGAGACTGTTGGCATCCAAAAAGAATTCCAATCTTTGTGGGCCAGCAGATGACTGACCCACCCAGAGGACAAAGACAACACAGAACACAGTAATTTATGCTGTGTTTTTCTGATTTCAAATGGAACTATGTTCCAAAGTCATTCTGTTCCAATCCTTTATGTGTCCTCCCCTGTCAATCACGTGGTCTTATGGAAAGCCATGTAGGACCTGAGTTAAATATCTGTTCTCTCAGAGAGATGTGTTTTTATATTCCATGTAGTCCCATGTTATTTTTGTTCTTTTAGTACCAGCATTTCAGTGAATGCTTGTTTGCTCAGTATTTTCCTTAAAGAATATGAAATAACAGAACAAAGGTCAGAATTCAACCCAGAAAACTTTGACTACTCAGATACTCACCTGGCGAAGTGGCATGAGAAATCCTCTCAGCAGGGTATTTCTCCTGCATGGCCATCACGGTTATCTGAGCCAACTGCAGAATGAAGAAATAACCATATGCACTGATAATCGATATAAAAAAAATGAAGGAATAACCAGTCAGATCTCCCCAGTATCTTTAATTCCCTGTAACTGAAATTACCAGTCAGATCTCTCCCTGTATCTTTAATTTCATTCAACTGAAATTTCTAAGGATATTTCAAAAGGCAAAGCAACTCCCAACATTTCACCCCACTTCTTTCCCTAAACCAACCTAGAATCAAACAGAGATGCTCAATACATATCCCATAAGGTCCTAGAACCCCTCCAATTGTTACAAAACTCAAAAATATTACTTTTAATTAACAAACTTTGCCATGAATCTTCTTAGCCATGGGGACATGATAAGAAGATGGGGTAGAGAAAGAACTAAAGAACCAAAGCCTGGCACAGTGGTACATCCCTGTAGTTCCAGCTACTCGGGAGGCTGAGGCAGGAGGATCACTTAAGCCTAGGAGTTTGAGACCAGCCTGGGTGATACAGTGAGACTTTGTCTCAAAAAAGAAAGAAACAACTAAAGAATCAAACCAGCAGTGATGTATTATAGCCTCAATTATGATTAACAAAACAAATTCCTCAATTCTTCCAGTAATAAAAGTTAGTCATATAATACAGAGATGGACAGAACTTGTGGTCATAAGGGGAACCCCAATCCTTAGCTGGAAACAAGAGGTTTTCTCCCCATTTACCCACCCCTTAAAAAATTTATATTTATAGTACTCTAAGGGTAGGTGCTGAGAATTCTGTAAAAGTATATCTGAAGTCTAAACAAACACATTTGAATACATTAAACTTTTTTTTTTTTTTGAGATAGAGTCTCGCTCTGTTGCTTGAGCTAGAGTGCTATGGTGTCAGCCTAGCTCACAACAACCTCAAACTCCTGGGCTCAAGCAATCCGTCTGCCTCAGCCTCCTGAAGCTGGGACTAGGTGGGCATGCACCACCATGCTTGGCTAATTTTTTCTCTATGTTTTTAGTTGTCCGGCTAATTTCTTTCTATTTTTAGTAGAGACGGCGTCTGGCTCTTGCTCAGGCTGGTCTTTGAACTCCTGACCTAGAGCCATCCTCCCGCCTCAGCCTCCTAGAGGGCTAGGATTATAGGCGTGAGCCACCACGCTCAGCCTGAATACATTAAACTTTTAGTTAGCAATTTATTAGCTGTGTAACCTTGGGAAAATTTCTTAATATCTCTGTGCCTCAGTTTCTCCATATAAAAATGAGGATAAAGACATGACCTAATTCTTTTATGATTAACTTACAACAGTGCCTGATACATACTCAATGCTTAACCACTTCGGTATGGTGCTCACCGGCCGTGAAACCTTGCCCACAGCCGGCACTCGTAGTCTGCACGATAGTTTGTGCTGTGCATTGACGACGAATCCGTTTTGCTCTTGTGTGATGAGGAAAGCTTTAAAGCACTGAAAACTTGTTTTACTTTACAGGCAGCTTTAGGAAAATAACTATAATAACTCCTACTAAGGACTTGTTAAAAGGTCACAGATTCGTAGTAACTTAT
>CAUYPO010094796.1:0-21538 GCA_963574435.1 Cheirogaleus major
ACATAAAAAATAACTCAAAATTAATTATAAACATATATAAAAGATAAAACTACTAAAAATCTAGACAAAAATAATGGAGAAAATCATGACCTTGAAATGAGCAGAGTTCTTAGATATGGAACAAAAAGCATAAACCATAAAAGAACACAATCACAAATTGAACTTTATCAAATTAAAATTTCTACTCTTCAAAAGGCATTGTTAGAAAAATGACAAGGCAAGCCACAGTCTAGGAGAAAATATTCACACTACACATATCTAAAATTGTAACTACAATATATATAGAATTCTTACAACTCAATAGTAAGACACATTTTTAATTGGCAAAATATTTGAACAGCTATTTCACAAAAGAAGATAGAGAAATGGTCAATAAGTACATGAAAGGATGCTCAATGTCATTAGCCACCAAAGAAATGTAAAATAAAATCACAATGAGATGCCACTGCACACCCATTCAAATGGCCAAAATTAAAAAGTCTAACAAGACCTAATGTTGGCAAGAAAGTGAAGGAATGGAAACTCTTAAACAGTACAGGTGGGACTATAAAATGGTATAACCAATGTGAACAACAAGTTGGCAGTTTTTTAGAAAGTTAAATATATACTTACTCCAGGACTCAGCAATTTTTCCTAAGTGTTTACACAAGGGAAAACGTGTCCCCATAGAGACATGTATGTGTGAATGCCCTTAGCAGCTTTCTTCCTAAAAGCCAAAAATTACAAATAACTCAAATGTCCAAATTATAATATATACATATAATGAAATACTGCTCAGCAATAAAAGGAACATTATTAATACAAACAGCAACACGGCTGAATCTTTAAAACATTATGTTGAATCAAAGAAGTCAGACACAAAGAGTTAATACACTATGATTCTATTTATATGAAACTCTAGAAAATACAAATCTAATCTGCGCTGCCAAAAGCAAGATCAGTGGTTCCCAGAATTGCTAGGAAATTGACTGGAAAAGAACACAAGGGAACTTATTAGAATGAAGGAAATGTTCTTGATTATAGTGGTGGTGATACAGGTGTAAAAATTTGTCAAAAACTCACCAAAATATATGTTTAAAATTGGTGAACTTTGTTATATTATTTATATATTATTGTATTACATTCTATTACATTGTATCATATCATATTGCAATGTATCATATTGTATTATACTTCATCAAAGTTGATTTTTAAGATTCACATTTGGCTAGGAACAAGATTTTATCCGTACAAATCTATCACTGCTGGACTTACAATTCTTTAGGTGGGTTTATTACAGTGTAAGAAACATTGGAATTGGCTGGGACTTAGGAAATCTGGAAACTGATCTGGAATCTGTCAGTGTCAAAACATGTGGTCTGGAGCAAATCTCCATGGTGTCAACTGCAAAATGGGGTCCTTAAACTAGAATGTCTCTGAGTTCTGATATACTAATTATATTATTTATATATTATATTATATTAGTAATATATAATTATATTACTTTTCTGATCTGTTAAATAAACCTCAGCTGGGCTGATAAGGCCTTGCCCTAACAGACCAATTGCACACAGCAAATCTGTCATCTCTTCTATTGCAGGAAGTCCAACCTCCCCATCTAGGAACCTTCCAATATGCGTTGTCAAATCTGTGCCTCTGTTTGTATTTTTCTTCTTGCCCGGGAAGTCCTCTATTCCCAGCTGCCCACCCAGATTTCAAGTTCTTAGAGCTGGGAAGCGCATTCCTCCCCACTCCACCCTACCCCCAATACATTCTTGACATATAGCTCCCAAATGGAACTGTATGCTCATTCTTCGCTTAAATGGAGAATTTTTAATCTGCCAAACTAGAATAGATCTATTTTTAATTTTAAATTGTTTCTTAGGAGTATTTTAGGACTCAGCTCATTGCCGGGCACCTTCATGAAATCCTCTCACATTAACCCTGCTTCTTGCTTCCATCCCTTTCACAAAGCCTGTACTCAATGGCATGCTGAGCCAGCTTGCACAGGCTCACCAGAGCAGATTGCAAGCATCTCTCTCTAGTCCATATTCGGTAACACCATGCTGGCAAATTGAAATCTGCTGTAGAGAAATAGTTTTATCTCAGAAACTGATGAACATTAAAATCAGGACCATATTTTTCCCCTAGAGAGCTGGTTGTTAAACATTTACCAACATGCCACTGCCTTCATCCCTGTACCACATATTGAAGCTGAGTCCATGCTATCTTGTCTCCCTTGTGTCAATCTTATTTCTCAAATTAGATTGTAAGCTCTTAGAAAAAACATGCCAGGACTTGATCTTCTGAATCCTCCACAAAATTGACTCAGAGAAGAACTCCATAAGTATGTTTGAGGAGTGTGAGGAATCTAGAATTCTCACTGCACTGTAATTGGAGCTCAATTTGCCAAGAAGGCAGAGTTAGCTACCCACAAAAATAGTGGAACCCAAACAATGAGGGATGCGTCCATGTAGCATCCTGGGGTAAATCTCAACGTTTTTCTTCTCAATCTTTCTTCACATTTTTCCACAGGGAATCAGATGACAGAATCTAGAGCAACCTTGGGAAGAGAAAAAAATATTGTATGGAAGAGGGAGGGGACAGTTTTGATCTAGGTGCCAGTGTCGGAATCTATCAAGGACAAGTTTCCAAATTGACAATAGGGGTCAGATCTTTATTAGCTGAATTTTTCCAACTCTTTGTCTCTGCTAGTTGGTAAATGTGTTCACTGTCCAGATCAAGAGACTAGAGTAAGGTATCATATTAGTAAAGTATCTTTATGCACCAACATTACCACCACTCCTGGATCCTCTCTTTTTCTTGTTATTGTATAGATTTAAAGAGCACTAGCTCTCAAATCAAGTTGCTTGAATGAATTCTCTCCGCTACCACCTAACTGTGCAGCCTTGAGCAATGTGTTTAGCCTTCACGACCCTCATTGTTATCTGTAAACCAGGTAACAGTGGTACTTACTTCAGAGGAATACTGTGAGGATTAAATGAGATAATCCACCCAAAGCACTTAGCACAAGGGAAATGTTCAATAACTGTTATCTCTTAAAATTATCATCGGTATGATATGTAATAAGAAAAAAACAATCCAAGAATATTTGAAAAGTCAACAAAAACAAAGGACAAAAACGCGTGAGACAATGAAGGATGAGAGAGAGAGAGAGAAATTGTAGATCGTCCTCTTGGGAAAATAAGAACACTAAAACAGACTAATAAAATGAAGAATTAGTGCAGGAAATGTTTGGGTCATGAAGAGCATATGTCAAAAAAAAGAGAAAATAGAAAAATTTGAAGATGGAAAAGGCTATTGCAGAATTTATAGATACTTATAAAAAATCATGTATCTGTTCTTTAAATCTGAATGAACCTTTGAAGGAAAAGGAAAAAATTTAAAATCTGCAACTTATCTCCTAAAAAATGATATTGCATGTAAATGACTCCTGCAGAAAACAGACAAACAAACAAAACCCTATGGCTTCCTCTTTAGAGAAAAGTAAATTCTAAGATGCCAGGGTTGGATAAAGTGACCTCTTTAAATATCTGAGATTATTATAGCTATCTGAAGAATACAGAGGAAGAAAAACACTTAATCATAAGATGAATGTGGGAAAGAAGTTGCAAAGCTATGCTTTTAGGACTTGAGCCCAACTGGTGTATCTGTGATGTGTCCCATCTAGAATTCCAGATCCTGGCACAGGGTGGGTGCAAGAACAAGTGGGACTGGGACTAGAACCTGCCTAAGCTAAGAACAACATACAGGTACTCCCGACAGCTCTCAAATCTGGTCTGACAGTATCTATAAAAACAAACAAACATAAATGCAAAAAAACCTGTTGCCTCTTCCGATTCATATAATGTCATGATCACTTACCTCTCCAAGTAGGGCTGTAGCTTAGATAAAGAGTGGTGTACGGCATGCCCGCTGGTGCCCCTGGCTCCTCCCATAAGGGGATGAGGAAGCTCTATAAACTCAGAGATCAGGAAGGGAATCTCAGATGAAAACCCATGTTGTCTACCTACACCCGCTCTCCTAGGTCTCTTTGCCTCAAGGCTTTCTGAGTATCTCAAGGGAATCTGTGGAGTCAGACTCTAGAAAGATGCCAAGGGATCTTATTTAAAATAAGAATTTTTAATTGTCCAAGTGGTTAATACTTTGAGATTCCTGGAGCCATTCTCTCAGATGTTTTCTCTTTCCCTTATCCTTGACTTTATATGAATGGTGCAGGAATTGTTGGTGCAAGAAGATGGTGGCTTAGTCTCTGCAGTGGTTCCTGGGTAGAGGACACTATGTGAGCAAATAAAATTCAATATTTCCCAAGGACACCCATTTGTTAATAAGTTTGATTTCAGCAGGATAGATTTTCCTAGAAAATCATGGTATGGGTATTAGTAGTCAGACTCCTTCTGGGTAGCTTTCCAGGGTATGTCAAGTACCTGGCACCTTGAGTTTCCTATCATTGCACAATGCCAATTTCCCTTGAATGATGCAAATTCCTTTCCCCTGCATATCCCTCAAAATTCTACTGAGACAGTAGCAAGTGATGTTTTGATTTTTCCATTTGACCTGTTTATTGTCCTCTTTCCTACATGGAAGTTATGGAATGGTGTGAAGACTTTAGTGTGCTGTAAATTGCTTCTTATACTGCATGACCATTTCATCAGCCTATGACTGTGCACTTTTGATTTAGTGCATGCACACACAAGGATTATAATCAAGTAGTCATGTCAACTACAGCACCTGTTTCTACCCACTACAGTTAAATGTCCTTAAACAACCACAGCATTTCAATAGCAGTCAGGATTAAGAATTCTTGCATTGCCTCAAAATCATGTTCTACCTCATTTTTTTCTAACCTAGTAACCTCTTAATCCATTCTTTCCTCAAGTTCATGGTGACCTTGATATTTTGAATAATGCTTAAGACTTTAGAAGTTATCTGAAGGATATTCACAAACCCTTGAGTTAATCTTCAGTCATTTCCATGATCTCTGCCTTTCTCCTAGCCTAGGTTCTTTCAGCTCTTCTATCTGACAGAGGCAATGCCATCACTAGTTCCTAGTTCCCCAACATTTTTCACATTATGATGTTAACAAAATTTCAACCTTATGGAAAAGTTGCAAGCATAATACAAGGAACTCCTGCATACCCTTTTCCTGGATTCACCAGTTATTTACATTTTGCCCCATTTTCCTCCTTACCTTTAAATCTAAATTATATAGAATAAATTGGAGACATCATGTCCTTTTACTCTTAAATACTTTAGTGATTGTTTCCTAACAAAAAGGAAATTCTTTTATATAACATAATCAAATTATAAAGGCACTGAGTCAAGAACCACTGTTTCACCTTAATACTTACTTGCAGAGAATAGAAATTAAGATTTAAAGTTCAGTTTCCCACATCACAGTTCCAGTGCTTCCCTTTATGATATGGAATGAACTCTGCCCCTCTGATTCTTGCTGACCTCATTGTTGCTTTCTCCTAAAACCCTGAGGAAAAAATATCTATTCCAGAAAAGAAAGAGTAGCAGGGGAGTTAGATTTCCCTTCTCCTTACCTTTCCTTACCTCTGTTGTGACTTCCCCTTCTCCCAACTGAAAAAGAACATTGTTTCTATAGAGGCTAGTCTCTTCAGAGTGACTGATCACCCAATATGAATGTCCATTTAGAAACTCTGCACATGCTCATCCCTGATTTTTTCCATGACCTAAATAATTTCTCTTACTTCCCCCTTGATTATGGTTCATCTATCATCCCAGGCAAGATTGAGTGCCATTTTTTTCTCTCCAAATTCTCCTTTTTTATCTTTTTAAAACTTACAGAAAAGCTGAAAGTAGAGTAACTTTTTTTTTGAATCATTAGAGAGTAAGTTACTGACACAAAGGACATCACCCTCAAATATTTTAGTATTTCCTACAAACAAGGACATTCTCCCAGAAAACCACAAAGGAATCATCAAAATCAGAAAATTAACATTCAGTCATTATTAGGTCCCATTCAATATTTTTCCAGGTGTGTCAATCACACATCATTTATAACAAAAGAATCCAGTTCAGAATCAAACTTTAAATTTATTGGTATTTCTCATTAATCTTCAATCTAGCAAAGACCCTCAATCTTTCCTTGCCTTTCATTACCTGGAAATTTTCAAGGATCACACGCCAGTTATTTTGTTGAATGTCCCTGAATTTTAGTTGTTCTCATGTTTTACATTTATGGTATGGGTTGTTGGCAGGATGGGAGAGATGCTGCATTTTTTCATAATATCCTATCAAGAGTTACATGATTCTAAATTATCCCATTTCTAATGATGTTTGCTTGATTATTTGATTAAGGAGGCATAAATCAGGATTCTCTACTGTGGAGTCACTGTTTTTGTTTTAAATTAATAAATATTTTGCAGGGAGGTAGTTCAAAATTATGTAAATATTCTATTCATCATTAAACTTTTTATTATTTATTCATCTATATCATTTTAGATGATGGCTTACTATTTTATTCAATGGATTATAATTACTTTCATTACTTATATTGATGGTAAAATTATTCTCAATTTGGTCAATGGGATCCCCTTTAAGCTGGCTTTGGTATCCTTTTGACAAGTCTCCATTATCACTAATCATCAAAGAAACATAAATCAAAACCATAATAATATATCACCTCACACCTGTTACAATAGTTATTTTTAAATAGAAAAAGAAAAATGATGACAAGGATGTGGAGAAATTGGAACTCTCGTACACTATTGGTGGGAATGTAAAATAGTGCAGTTGCTTTGGAAAATAATATGGAGTTTCCTCAAAAAATTAAAAATTAAACTATCATATGATCTAGCAATTATTTTTCATGCTTTAAAAAGAGCTTTATTGAAACAGGTCAGTGAATACACACCTAAGACTTGTATATTTGTGCATTTTATGTGTAAATTTTATATCAAAAGAAAAATCTAAATATTGAACTCTAGTTAATAATATGCATACTGAAGTATTTAGGGGGGATATGTACTGCTGTATGCAGTTTACACTGAAATGCCAAAAACAAAATAGATTGATAAATAGATCAGGTGTGGTGTCATCAATCACAACATGGGGACAGCTGAAGATGACCTTTTCGAAATTTTCCATGTATAAGGGAGGTAAGTTTTGTCATTTCATTCAAAGCAGATTGTAACTCTGTCTCCAGATCAATTTGTATTTTCTTTCTTGCCTCTGATTGTTTTTGATATAACTGAGCATGATATTCCGTTTGCTTGCATATGTTTGCACATTCTTCCGATGAGTAGGACAAGTCCATTTTCATATTTTCTGACTTCTGAGAGTCTATGTGTTAGAGCCAAAATCCGCAGGACCGCAGGACAGAGAGACAGAGTCACCAAGGCTGTAATCACCAAAAGGAGTTTTATTATCTAGCTAGCTAGGGTCCAAGCCTCAGGGCACCAACGCAGTGGCCTCTATTCGGGCAGGGACCCCGAATGGGGTGGGTGTAAGCTTTTTATACTCAGTGCACATAAGCTGTTCACGCGCTGATCATGCATCTGCTCTTTACAGTGATTTGTTCTATATTCTGATCACTTAGCTAC
Source organism: Cheirogaleus major (assembly GCA_963574435.1). Taxonomy (NCBI): domain Eukaryota; kingdom Metazoa; phylum Chordata; class Mammalia; order Primates; family Cheirogaleidae; genus Cheirogaleus; species Cheirogaleus major. Next base: position 7,572 of record CAUYPO010094796.1, read on the forward strand.
CCGTTACAGTGATTGGTAAGCTCCTTATCTGCCATTTTTTTCAGCCTTTTATTTCACCCTGTCCTTGATTGGTCCTAATCTGTTCTGGGTGGGCTCCGGAATCAGCACTTTTTCCTGCATTTTGTTTCAGCCCATAATGCCCTGCAGTAAGCTGTGGTCAGCAAGCAAGCAGTAAACAGAAGCTAGAAGACAGCCATTAGCCTAATAGCCCAGTATTTTACATATGTATTACTGTAGCTTCTTAATCTGGTCTTCCTTTTCTCTAAGCAGGTCTACTTTTGAATTTAGTTCATTCTCAAGATCTTGTTTATATGCTTCTGCATGCTTAAGTAAATTCTTTAATTCTGGGTATATATCCCAAAGAATTGAAATCAAGAGCCTCAAAAGATATCAGGACTTCCATGCTCATTGCAGCTTTATTCACAATGGCCAAGATATGGAAATAGCCTAAATGTCCCTCAAGGGATAAATGGGTAAAGAAAATGTGGTATGTACATACAATGGAATACTATTAAGCCTAGGGGCTGGGGAGGAAATTCTGCCACATGTGAAAACATGAAAGAACGTGAAAGAAATTATGCAAAGTGAAATAAGATAGTCATGATTCTACCTGCATGAGGTATCTAAAATAGTCAAACTCATAGGAGTAGAATAAGTTGATGGTTGCCAGGGGTTGGGAAGAGGAATAAATGGGTAGGTGCTGCTCACCAGGTATACAGTTTCAGTTGTGCAACATGAATAAGTTCTACAGATCTGCTGTACATCACTGTGCCTATAGTTAATGATACCATATGATGCACTTAAAAATTTGTGAAGAGGATAGATCTTATGTTAAGTATTCCTACCCCAATAAAAGAAAAATCTTTAATCCATGTGAAACAGCATAGTGAGAAAGGAAAGAAGCTTTTTATCTTAGGAATGTGAGTCCCCTTTAAATTATCAGGCCCAGAGAAGCATTAAAATGAAATAGCAATGACATCTCACTCTCTCCTTGAGCTAGTAATCCACCTGCTATGTGGACTCTAGACTGAGCTTCGCCACCAATAGCTATTAATTAGCCTAACAATGCCATATGCTGGACACCATAAGTCATACCCTATAGTTCAACAATGTATAGCCAATCACTAATCAATGTTATTTCTGCAAACCAATGAGAATTCCTGAAAAACAACTTTGGTCATCACTCCCTCTCCTGATTTTTCCTTTTTTTCTTTAAAAGTTCGATCGTCTTCATTGTTCTCTGGAGCATTTCCTAGTGATTCCTGGGCTGCAGTCCTCAACCTTGGCCCAAAAGAACTATATTAATTTTGTCTCAATTTCCTTCTTTAAGTCAATAATAGCAAAGCACTTGACTCAGAGGGAGTATTTCTCCTTCTTTTCTTTTGTTTCTTCGCTTTAAAATAATCAATACAGATTTGCATTACTGCTTATTGAACTCAACAAAATATTTGCTGAGTCCCTACCATGAAGGAAGCAAAGTGCTAGGTGATGGATGGAATAAAGAGGAGAAGAACAAAAAATACTTTAAGTATGACACCCTTTTATATACACCAATAAAAAGGTAGGTATATACAAATACCAATAGTATGAGATAGAAAGTTAAAATTTCCAAAAAATTTCATAATAATAAGAATGGTTTTGAAGCACTTACTACGTACAAAGCACTGTGCTAAGTGCTTAGTGTGCATTACTAGCCACTAAAGCCCAATGAATGTGGGCAGTTGTATTCCTGTTTCACACATGAAGAACCACAGGTTCAAAAAGTTTGAATGCTTTCCTAAGTTTCCACATTTAGAAAATGAGAGAGATAGATTTGGAATGCAGGTTTTTCTGATTCCAAAACCTTTGCCCTTTACCACTATGGCATTCAGGAGGGGGAAACATTCCAATTTATCAGATGAAGAGAGACTTTAGGAAGCAGATGGCAACTTTTAAGAACATTGAAGTTTTGTGAAGCAGAACTATGCCTGAAAGCTACCTCAGTTATAGAGAAGAGAATGGGTCAAAGATATTTAAAAGGAGAGCCCCAGGGCATGCATGGAGATACACAAATAGAAGAGTTTGACTGCACAATAGGATCTGTGGAGGAAGTAAGGCCAGACCACTAGATTGGAAAAGAATTGTAAATGGCTCCAGATTCCACGACAATGAGTCTGCATTTCATTCCGGATGTGAAAGATAACCTAAGTCAACTCCAACTTTAAACTTCACCCAGACTTTCAGAGAAATGACAACATAGGGAATGGCTTTGAGAAAGTGGCAATTAGTGTCTGACCAGCTCTTAGAATTAGAGTAGGAGAAAAAGAGATTATGAATAACATTTATCAGGCTTCGAACAGATGGGAGGGGGGAGGAAGGGATGGGTATATACATACGTAATGAGTGCGATGCGCACCATCTGGGGGATGGACACGTTTGAAGCTCTGACTAACAGTGGAAGGGAGGGGGCAAGGGCAACATACATAACCTAATCATTTGTACCCCCATAATATGCAGAAATAAAAAAAAATTATCAGGATTTTGGATATAGTAGAATTTGATGTTCAGTACAAAGCAATCATGGAAAATCAAGAATATCCTTCTTATTGGCATCTGATATAAAAATATGATAAATAAATCAAAAATTTAACTAAAAAAAAGAGATTATGGGTGGTAGTTACTGAATCAGGAAAATCCATCTGAGAAGGTTGGAAGGAAAGATGAAGAAGAGAAGATGAAGTACTGGCAAAAAAAAGAAAAGAAAGAGGAAAGTAATCACAATAAAGTGTAGAACAGTTGAATAGAACTAAGGAAGTGGGATAAATGGAATAATAAATATCTGTGGATAAGAAATTTCAGTTTGAAATCTTGGAAAAAGAAGTGAGGTTGAGTTATTATAATTCCAATTATGACCATGTACCTACAAGGGAGATGGAGGTCACTGAATATAGCCCACCAAAAAAGTCAAGAAGGCAAAACCTGCATACTGCATGGCACACGTTAGATGTTCACAAAAATTGTGTTTAGCGAATGCATGCATAAATGCATGTTAAGACAGTACATGGATATTGAACTTTACCTTAAATGTCTGGGGACAGAAGAAAACAAAAGTGTCAGTTAGATGCTGACATCTCTGACAGTGAATGAGTGCTTGGGAGACCAAGTCATAATGAGAAGGGAGAAAAGAAGAGAGGCAGGTGAGGAAAGGTCAGAATAATTCTTCAGGACCAGAGGTGTTGTCTACCAATTTTCAGAATCTCCTTAGCAAAGTGCTGGCACATCATACCAAATGAACAGGGGGAGGGAGTGGATTTTCAGTGTCTATAGTAGAAAGCAGAATCCCAGAATCTTCTGCAAACAGAAGACTAATTCACAGAACCATGAAAGGAAGAAAAGGCCTTGGATCCACCGCCCATGAAAGGCTTGAGCTCAGGGAAACCCTCCATGTGGCTCAGGAGCTCCTGGCAGAGCACAGAGCCATCAGACAGAGGGTCCCTGGAGAGCAGAGTGAGGCCCTCCTCACATGGCCAGCCCAGCCCCTCATCTCATCCATAGTCTACAGCTCTGCAACCACCACTCTCTTCCCGGCAACAAACTCTGGGTGACAAGACTTGAAGCTCTGGCAGTCACTCATTGTCTAATAAATAACTCCCATTGATTTTCCAGCCCAGAGCCTCACCACCCTTTCCCTATCAGCAGCTCTGATTCTGGCACCAGGGGGCAGGCCCAGAAAATCCCTCACACATTATTGGTGCTCCCCAACCCCCAGCCCCTCTCATTCTGAATAGCTGAGGTCTTAGAGCATGAATCTCAGAAGCTGGGTGGACAGCCACTGTGTCGCCTGCTACCCTAGTGCTAGTCACTGCTGTTGCTATAACAGCCCCACGCCAAGAACATGAACAAGCTGCTGCTTTGGGCCTCTGTCCTCACCAGCCTCCTGGAAGCCTTTGCTGAGACAGGTAGGGAAGTCAGGGGTATATGAGTATGTGTAGTAGGGTAGTTGGGAGTGGGAAGAACAGAACATGGGAAAGAAAGTCAAGAAGTTGCTGAATACAAGATTGAATTTGTGATTTTTTTCCAGTTCACATTTTAAGTAAAGATTATTTTGTTATTTTTTTCTCTCACAGACTTGAATGGAAAGGTGTTTATTTTTCCTAAAGAATCCAATTATGCTCATGTGAGCTTGATCACACAGCTGGAGAAACCTCTGCAGAACTTCACCGTGTGCCTTCGTGCTTACACTGACCTCTCCCGCACCTACAGCCTCTTCTCCTACAGCACCCCGACCAAAAGCAATGAGATGGTCATTTTTAAAACTAAAATTGGGGAGTATAACTTTATTATTGGGGGTGACAATGTTTTCTTCAAGGTTTATGAGCATTTCCCTGCCCCGGTGCACATCTGTGCCTCCTGGGAGTCCTCTTCGGGCATTGCTGAGTTCTGGGTCGATGGGAAGCCTTTGGTGAGGAAGGGGTTGAGGCAGGGCTACTCTCTGGGAGCTCGTCCAAAGGTTGTCCTGGGGCAGGATCAGGATTCCTATGGAGGCAGGTTTGATAAGAGCCAGTCCTTTGTGGGAGAGATTGGGGATCTGTACATGTGGGACTCTCTGCTGTCCCCAGAAGACATCCAGCTTGTGTATGAGGGTATCTACATCAAACCCAATGTCCTGGATTGGCGGGCATTGAACTATAAGATGCAGGGTTATGTGGTCACCAAGCCTGATACGTGGAGTTTAAATTTTGCTTCAATGGGATGAAGTTACTGGGAAAGAAGCCACCAATAAGAAAGACCAGCTGTGAAGACAATTACACTTTGTGCCTTATGGCTAAAGCTCTGTTTTCTTTCAATTTCCTATCTGTTGAGCTGCTTATTTTACAATAAAAGCACAATGCCTCCTAGCATTTGTTCAGTATTTTTCGAAGCCCAAAACATCTCTCATTCAGAGATCATATTTTTGGGTTTTGCTATTATCCAGAAAATGGAGAGCCAAGGTCATAATAAAAACAAAACTTGGACTAAGTTAAAAAGAAAAGTAAAAGGGTTAATACTTGATTAGTAAGAGAAGCTTTTAGACTTTCCATTTAATGGAATTTATTCTTATTTTACTTACAACTATTTATTTGTTTGTGTAGAACTCAATTGAAGGCCACCAAATTGTATTTGTAAGTCACAGCTAATAGAAATAGAAAGTTAGAACAGTCCTGGAGTTGTTCTACTCACAAAGAGCTCTTGCTCCTTCCTCCTGTGCAGCACATCTCCAGACCTGTCCTGATAAAATGCATGCGTGGAAACCAGGGAGCAGGACTATCTGGGACCACATGGTCCAAGGCAAACTTTTTTCAGTCAGTAGCCCCATGAGCACTGAATAATAATTGATAATCACAACTGTGTCCCAAAGTCATCAAGAAAATGTTATGTTCTGAACAGTACTCATGTCACCTTTGCTTAAAACCCTTGTAAGATTTTCAGGCACTTACAAGACAGAAACCAAACATCTTAGCATGGCATCCAGAGCCCTGCAGGACTTGGCTACCTGTCTGAAGGCCCTGTGTATAAAATGCTCAGCCTACTGACTGGCAAGAAATAAATGATACTTATTACTATAAATAATAACATCAATATATGAAAAATAGTAAAAATTAGCATATTAATAATAGTATTCGCATATATTATTATTTATATATCATTAATTATATTATTATTATTGTTATTATTTTATGAAAAGCACATGGCACACTATTCTGTACTTAGTCAATGCATAATGAGAAGGGGTTTCAAAAAAAGGACTTTCTCCACTCCTTTTCTAAACAGAAAAGAGCATAAGATGTTTGACTTAGTAGGAAGTCCTCGCTAACTATGGCACAGGGCATTGGCCCTGGTTTGTGGAGAATGGAATCAAAGAAGATTATAAAGATAGAATTCAGGATGAATCTAGGGTTAACCAGATGGACAGTTGAGACCAACCAAAGAGAACAGTTATAGAAGCAGATAAGAAGCGTATCATCAGGCATGGCACAATGTAATGAAAATAGAAGATTCCAGAAACAAATGACTGAAATAGAGAGTTGGTATTTGAGCCTTCAAAGATTTCTTAAATACCAAGGAAGAGCTAGTGCATGTGTTTCTTACAGGTCCCATCAGCCTCCCCACCAAGTGGCAAGAGAACAGTAAGTGGACCAAGACAGGCAGAAGTTTTGTTTATACAGGAAATGTTTAGCTTCCCTTCACCATCTCCTGATTGACTACATACTTTCTGTTTATGATACATCTTTCCATAATTTTATATTTTGAATACTAGAAAGAAGAATAGGCATGACCCTGCCTATTCTATTTCATGAATACAATGGCAATATCTTTTGCAAGCATTCAATTAATGCATTTTAGATTTTCCTTTAAAATATCTCTCCTATGCAGCCTTCCCCCCCTGGGATTGAGCTGTATGATATATTGTTTCAGGGTAAGTATACTAAAAAAAATTGGTGGACAGACCAAAAATTTCCTCTAACAAAATAGTAGATGATACTGCTTGTTGAGGGCTTGCCATACAATTGTGTAGCTTAAGAATTAATCTTAGGAGAAGGAGTACATGCCCAGCCCAGAGCTGCATGAGAGTCATACGTCCCAGTTTAGGTTCACCTAACAAATAGGGTTGATGCTTCAAGGCATAACAAAGAGCTTGAGCTTCTGCATGTAAGCAAATGTTTCCCAGCCCCACAGCCCTGGGGGTCTGGAGGCCACTTGATAAACATCTTGCCCTTATGGGTACTGCCTGAGCTCATGGGATGGTTAGTCAGTGATGGGTAAGATTCCTCAAGGAGGAACAACCTAAGACAGGCACAGCCAGAGGGGGCCAGGCTGAAAGGGATGGGAATGGAAAGTTTCCCTTTGTGGCTGCATTGTTTATCTGTGCTTATCTCAAACTCTGGCTTATGGCTGTCTCCTTAAGCAACTGCATTAAGACCCTGAGTCATGGGACATCTGTGTCCTTAGGCTACGTGTTCCAGAATTTGTGGCCGTTGCTGCAATGCCTGGGTGGTCACATATAAGGAAGTAACTTTGATTTTTAGGGTATAAAAATAAAACAACTAGTGCGTTCACGGCTGCAGTCTTGTACCATCTTTATGTGTGTCTGTGTCTTTCTTTGTGTGTTTCTTTTGTGTTTTGTGTTCATCCCCTGTCCTGCAAACAGGCCATGACAACTAGTACTCAGCAATATGTTGTCCTCTTCTCCTTCTTAGCATGTAGAAGACCATACTTCTAAGTCTTTTTGCAGTAAGCCAGGGCCCTGATACTAGTTCATCACCTGTGAAAAGTGTCTTGTGTCACTTCATTGCTAAAGTATTTAAGAATGAGTGTGAGATCTCTGTGAGTTTCCTCTTCCTCACATGGGAAAGTTCATATAATCCATTCTGGTGCAGCTGCAAGTTGGTGGCACCTCCATCAGCCTAGATCCCTGGGTGACGGTGTACAGCAGAACACCCCAACAGCTTACAGTGGGTATGTGCCATATTATGTTCAGCCACTGAGAGTCCAGCTTCAATTTATTACTGAAACATAACCCTGCCTAACCTAAGATACCTACTGAATGCTGGATTAGGGAAGAAGAAAAATATAAATCACAGGAAAATTTGTTCTTTTTGTCCCTGATGGGTTGTGTGGGGGAAAAAAGGCAGACTGAAGAGAAAGGAGGGAATCAGTTATATATGTGTGCACTGATCCTTCCTCTCTGGGCTACCTACATCAATCTAAGAATTGTTTCATCAAAGTGAATGTGGTAGTTCAACTTGTTTTTGAAGGGGGGACCAGAAATTTAGCTTAAATTATTGTATCTGCTTCCAAATAAAGAAGATGAAACCCCAAAGTTTTCATAGACCCTTAGAAAAGTTTGGAAAGTAGGTGGGCTGAATGTCAATAAACCCTGTATGTGACCCAGCTGGGAGAAAGAACAAGGGCACCAAGGGAAACTGAGGACCTTTCATCAGCATTCTCTTTTCTACACTCCATCACTATTCTTAGGAAGTACAGGGAAGAGGATGGCAATAAGAGACACTGATCAATTACTCCAAAAGACTACCATCTAAAGGGACCACTTAAACTATCAGTTCAGGTAAAGTTTCAAACTCCCCCCTATTACCTACTGAGTAGTGGCTCATGAAGAAGACCAGAGAGGCACAGTGTCAGTAAAATACTCAGCCCCACTACATACATATTCCCATCAGGAACTTGCAAAAAGGTGTGCTGACAGTGATGTTTTTATAATGGTAAAGGCTGTTTATTTTACAGACCCCTCTGCTGTGAAACATGGAGAAGTTCTCAGGACTAGATCAAGAACTCTAAATATCATATAATCATTGTAGTCATTCATTCACATATCTAATCAACTAATAATTATTTCACATTTACTATGAAGTCTTATGTTAGGCACAGGAGATGCAAAGCTGAGCAAAACAGATGGAGTCCCTGCCCAGAAAGTTTTGTCACTGGAACAAATTGTTCCAAGTCAACAATTATCCGATGCTCTAAACAATGGCTTCTGAATTTTGACTTATCTCTACCCTCCAGTTAATGCTATGCTTTTCGTCCCAACTTCTTCAGGAGAAGAGATAAATCTTCCTTTTCAGAAGTGTCCATTTCCATCAGGAATGTGTGTAAGTTACAAAAGTCATAGTTTTTCTCAGCAAAATTAGAGATGTTAATTGAAATGGACCTCTGGTAACCTTCCCCGGTACTTTTGGTAACTCTCAGAGACATTGGAGGTGTAGAAAATGAGGAAAATGTCTCAACTAGGGAAATATTTGTGCCATTCAGGACCCACTGGGAAAAAAAATGGCAAAATCTGGATGTCATAGAGGCCCAAAAATATAACTGAAGGAAAAAGCAAGAGTCAGAGATCATAACAATTTCTTGCCCTTCTAGTTGTCCTAGGGCCAACAAAGACCCAGGGAACAATGGGTATATCCAGTGTCCTACGATAAATGCACACACAGCAGCAGAATGGTAATCACTAACATCAATGTCCTTTTTTTGATTCTCTATATTCATGGAGGAGTCTACTTCCTATGTGGGAGGGCTACTAGAATAAAGTCCCCCTGTGAAACCTACTAAGACATTTTCCAGGATAAAAGCACACGTGGTAACACTCTACTCCATACCACTGTATCCCACAATCGACTCAGGGAAATTCAGCGTAAATCCTTGAGCTTAGACTAAATAGTCTACCTGGGCCTATGGTAAAATTTAGCTTCAGTTTGAATCGAGATGACGAAAAGGATAAGATTTGGCCTAGAAGTGTTAATTGTTAGTTCCGTTTGAAATGTGAGACTGAACTTTTCAGACTATCCAAGGGACGTCCCAATGCTGACATGTAAAGATAAATCAGACATGGATCACTTTAACTAACTATTGACTTGAGAAAGATCATAACTGGTTGGGTTATAAATTGGCTTCATCTGAGCTTCAGAGTTTTCCATTATCCCACATGGCTATGAATCCTAGATTGCACCACATGAAATTAATACTATTTTTATAGTCAGAATGGTCAAAATGGTCAAATTTCAGCAATTTCACGTGATTCAACCTAACAGATGCTCAGAAAAACAACCTCACAGTTGAGGTACTACAATGTTTACATCTGGAAAAATACAACTGTAGAAGTCAGGGTTGGTTGACTGACACATAGTAGCTGATATATTGCATAGGGCCCATCGACTTCAAAGGGCTCACTCAGATATGTCTCTAGGAGATAAATGACCTCCAACGGAAAGAGAATGTGCTGCATGAATGTCTTCCTTCAGTGTGGCCTTTTGGATGCCATCTCTCCATCCCATAAATGGGAGCAGACAGAAGAAAGAGTTGAGAGAGAGAAAGAGGGTAGGGAGAGGGAAGAAGGGAAAAAAGAGAAGACAGAAGAGAAAAGAAGGGGTAGGTAGGTAGAGAAAATACCCACTTGGAACCCTTTCAACTGCCAGTACTTGGACTCCTTGTGGACTAATGGTGGCTTAAACTAACAAATATTTTTTTCTGTCTCTCATACCAAGTTCAAAGTAGATGATCCAGAGTGGTACATTCTTATTGTTCCTTTCCAAAGCGTGTTGATTTTAGCCTTAGAGATCACAAAATGGCTTCAGAAGCTCCACCCATCATGTTCATACTCAAGGTAGGAAGAAGGAGAAAGAGGTAGCACAACAAATATCCATCTTTTTTTTCAGAAAAATAAAAGTCTTCTAGAGGCCCTCCACCCTACCCCACTCCATGCAGAAATCTGCTACATCTCATTGGTCAGAACTATGTTACATGTACACCTATATGAAAAAGATACTGGAGTACTTGGTATTTACCAGCTAGCAAGGTTGTGGCAATATTAATAAATTTTTGAAGCAGCATCTCTGTATCCAGTGAATAGCTTCATGGGTTTGAAGAGGCAGATGGGGAAAAACAAACAAATGATTAAAAAACAAAAAACCTGTGTTCCAGTGTCTGGCCACTAGCTATGTCAGCACCAAGAGACCTTTGCCTCAGCAGCATCAGTGGTTTCCTGAACCCTGCATCACTATTACAGTGGGGTGTTCATAAATGCTACAGGCCCAGGAGTGGCCTACCCATCCCTCACCTTCCTGACTTTTGCAAAGACAGAAGCACCCAGGGCGGGCTACTTCAACAACCTTGTTCTGGGAGTTGTTCCTAGAGACACAGCCTGGAGCCTGCTCCTGCTGTCTTCCATGATTTTGCAAACACTTAATTACATCTTTAAAATACCTTTCTGTTTACAATAGCTAGCATGGTTTCTGCTTCCTGTAACAGGGCTCTAACTGATGCACAAGCCTACTGTTTTGCCACAGGTAGCGAGGTGGAAAGCAGGCTCTGTGGGGCCTCAGCCTCTGCCCAGGCCTGTCAAGAAGAAACTAACAAGGACTAATATCCTCAGCTGCCCTGAGTCTCCATGAGAGAACATATATTTACTTTCCAGGCACAGCTTTAATCACAAAGATCTGAATCTTTATAAGTGTCTGTGGTTCTGACATTATGTCTTTCCTGAACAAATGACACTTCTTTTGCATCTTCAGGATTTGGTTTCCCATACTCTTTATTTTTCTCTTCTTTCTATTACATAAAATGACCTCAGAACTAATGCTCTGATGCATGAATACAACACAGGATATTCAGCCTCCAGAATTTATAATTGTTTTTGGAAGCTCTTTCTTTAAATCACAACTTGTTTGGAATTTATTAATGAATTTCTTCTTGACTAATCAAGATTATGGCACCGTCTGGGGGATGGACACGCTTGAAGCTCTGACTCAAGTGGGGCAAGGGCAATATATGTAACCTAAACGTTTGTATCCCAGTAATATGCTGAAATAAAAAAAAAGATTATGGAGATAAAGAAATATACAAAGATCATTTGCTGCAACTATGTGTTGACTAGGGTCAGTTCTGTCTGGGTCATGATACAGGGACCTGACCTGAACCTCAAAACTACCAGAATACAAGCTCCCTGAGGTAAGGGAATGTGTGTGCTTACCACTGTGTGCCCACCACCTAGAGCAGTGCCTAAGATTTAGTGGGTGTTCAATAAGTATCTGCTGAATGAAAGAATGTATACTGATGCCTCAGAATCTACTCACCTAGTATCCAACATCACTGGACAGGATGCTATCTGCATTTCCCTCTGCATGTTGCCCTTCTTCATACTCTTACTTGATGTATATGCTGCGCTCTATATTCCCTCTGAATAAGAATACAAGTGTATTGAAGAAAGCAAAAAAATGAGGCTTACTCCAGAATTCACAGGTCTCATTTCCTGGCTCTGGGGTTCACTACTTACCAGGGTCTGTCTCTAACCTCTAAGCCTTAAATTTTAGTGCTGAAACAGCATTGCATTGTCTTGTACCACAAATAGAGGCAGATTAAGGGATGAATGACCTAGGCAATCTCCCAGATTGCCTACTCTAACAGGTACATTTTAGTACTATTGAAGTATGATACCTATTAGAGTACTTAAGGCTGGCAAAATTATAATATTTAAGAAATTAGATTTAAAGAAATATTTTGGAAATCAACAGAGGGATATAAGTGTGTGATTGTGTGTGTGTGTATGTGATGTGATGTGTAGGAGGAATATACTTAAGTCATAATAGATATTCTTTAAATAGCTATACTAGATAGTAGTTTAAAACACAGACATTTATTACCTCACACAGTGTATGAAAGTTAGGAATCGAAGATTCTCAGCTGGGTTCTCACCCAGGGTATCTCATGAAGTTGCAAACAAGATGTCAGCCAGGAGTGCCGTCATCCGAAGGCCTGATTGGCCCTAGTGGATACACTTCCACAATGGCTCAGTCACATAGGTATTGGTATATGCCTAAGTTCCCTGCTAGCATTTTACAGAAAGCTTTAGTTTCTCACCAGTTCCCGGATGTCCTCACCCGAGCAATTCAGGAGCATGTGAGAGAGCAAGCAGGAAGCTGCAGTGCTTCTTATGACCCAGTTTTTGAAGTCACACTTATGCTCTTTTCTGGTCATTAGAATGAGTCACTCAGTCCACACTCCATGGAAGAGGAAGCAAGTTTTATCTCCTAAATGAAGGAGTATCAAAGAATTTATGGGCATTTAAAACCACAATTGTCTCCAAAGAAAGGTGAATCTGGTTAAACACATGGTGTTCTTCCCTGTGCAGAACACTTCCAGTTTCCTCTATGTGCAGAACACTTCCCGTTTCTCCCCTGTGCAGGATATTTCCTGTTTCTTCCATGTGCAGGACATTCCTGTTTCTTCCATGTTCAGGATACTTCCTGTTTTTCCCCTGTGCAAGACATTTCCTGTCTCCTCCGTGTGCTGGACACTTCCTGTTTCTCCCCTGTGCAGGATACTTCCTGTTTCTTCCATGTACAGGATACTTCCTGTTTTCCCCTATGCAGGACACTTCCTGTTCCCTTCATGTGCAGGACACTTCCTGTATCCTACCTGTGCAGGACACTTCCTGTTTTTTCCCTATGTGGGACACTTCCTGTTTCTCTCCTAAGTCCAGCACATTTCCTGTTTTGTTCCTAAGGGAGGCATACTTCTAGTTTCTCCCCTGTGCAGGACAATTCCTGTTTCCTCCCTGTGTGGGACACTTCCTATTTCTCTCCTGAGAGAAGCTCATTTCCTGTTTTTCCCCTATGTGGGACACTTCCTGTTTCTCGCCTAACACAGGCACACTTCCTGTTTTGCTCCTAAGGGAGGCACACTTCCAGTTTCTCCTCTGTGCAGGACACTTCCTATTTCTCTCCTAAGGAAGGTACACTTCCTGTTTCTCTCCTGAAACAGGCTCACTTCCTGTTTTTCCTCTGTGCTGGACACTTCCAGTTTCTCTCCTAAGGCAGGAACACTTCCTGTTTCTCTAAATTCACCAGGAAGTTTTAGGGCCGGAAGGGAAATGCCCAAAATATTGGAAGAAGTGTGCCCTCCTTTTTCCTCCCCAACAGTGGCTAAATTTTCTTCTAAACAAATATTTGTCCTAGCACTCTGGGAGGCCAAGGCAGGCGGATCATTTGAGCTCAGGAGTTCGAGACGAGCGTGAGCAAGAGCGAGACTCTGTCTGTACTAAAAAATTGAAAGAAATTAGCTGGACAACTAAAAACACATAGAAAAAATTAGCTGGGTATGGTGGTGTATGCCTGTAGTCCCAGCTACTTGGGAGGATGAGGCAGTAGGATTGCTTGAGCCCAGGAGTTTGAGGTGCTGTGAGTTAGGTTGATGCCACAGCACTCTAGCCGAGGCAATAGAATGAGACTCTGTCTTAAAAAAAAAAAAAAAAATTGACAACAACTTCAGGAATACTCCTCAGCTTGTGAAAGAAAGTCTATAAAGATTAAAGGATAAGGCACTTGGACAGTTTGAGCCCCCTCTGGCCTTCCTGTTTCACATAAAGGGAGGAAAAAGAAATTAAGAAACTCTTCTGAAGGTCACAGCCGAAGGATTCTGATCCACTTAAAAAGACAAAA
>CAUYPO010094799.1:0-12581 GCA_963574435.1 Cheirogaleus major
CAATGGTGATATAGCACCTCTTGTATACTCCTGGATACAGCTGGAACCCATTCTACTAAGTGAAGTATCTCAAGAATGGAAAAACAAGCACCACATGTACTCGCCAGCAAATTGGTATTAACGGATCAACACCTAAGTGGACATGTAGGAATAACATTTGTCGGGTGTCAGGCGGGTGGGAGGAGGGAGGAGGGGATGGGTATATACAAACATAATGAGTGAGATGTGCAACGTTTGGGGGATGGTCATGCCTGAGGCTCTGCCTCGACGGGGGAGGGGGGGCATGGGCAATATACATAACTGTAATATTTGTACCCCCATAATATGCTGAAATAAAAATTAAAAAAAAAAAAGACAATGTGTTACTGGTGAAAAGATAGACAAATTAGATCAGTGGAACAGAATAGAGTCCAGAAATTACCCATACATATGTGGTCAAATGATTTTTGAAAAGGGTCTAAAAGCAATTCAATGAGGAAAGGAAAAATCTCTTCAAAAATGGAGACAGAACAACTAGATAGATATCCACATGCGAAAAAAACTTTTACTCTAATCCCACACCATACATGAGGGTAAGTTTAAAATGAATCATACACCTAAACATAAAAGCCAAAACAATGATGCTACTAGAGGAAAACACAGAATATCTTTATGACTTTCAGGTGGGCAAAGATCTCCTGAAGAGGACCCAAAAAGCACTAACCATAAAAGAAAAACACTAATTAATTGAACTTCATCAAAATGAAAAACTTGGTGGCCCAGTGCAGTGGCTCATGCCTATAATCCTAGCACTTTGGGAGGCCAAGACAAGAGGATCGCTTGAGCCCTGGAGTTCAAGACCCATCTGGGCAACATAGTGAGACTCCTTCTCTAAAAAAAGTTTTTAAAAAAATTAGCCATCTGTGGTGGCATGCACCTATAGTCCCAGCTACTTGGGAAACTGAATTGGGAGGATTGCTTGAGCCCAAGAGTTCGAGGCTATAGTGAGCTATGATGGCACCACTGCACTCCAGCCTGGATGACAGAGCACAAAAAACCCCACCAAGAAAAAAGATAGCCATGGAGTAGGAAAAAATATTTGCAACACATATATTTGATAAAGAACTTCTGCAACCCAATTTAAAAACTAGGCAAAATATCTAAACAGATATACCGCAAAGGAAAATATTCAAAAGGTCAAACGGCATGTGAAAAAGTGTTCACCATTATTAGTAACCAGGGAAATGTGAAGTAAAACTATAGTGAATACAACTACATACCACTAGGATGGCTAAAATGAAAAAGATTGACACCACCAAATACTGGAGTGGATCTGTAGCAAATGGACTCTCATATATTGCTGGTAGGAGTGTAAAATGTTACAACCATTTTGGTAAACCAGTTTCCTCAACAGTTAAACGTGCATTTATTCTTTGATCCAGCAATTCCATTCAAAGGGAAATGAAAATCTATGTCTACAAAAAGCCTTATACAAGAATATCCGCCGCAGCACTATTCATAAAGCACAAAACTGAAAGAATCTAAATGACCATCAAATGGTCAATGGATAAATGGAATCCTATTCAGCAATAAAAAGGAAAAATCTATGGATACATATAATATGAAAAAGCTGCAAAAATATGTTGAATGAAGAACTGTATGATTCTACTTATACAAAATTCTAGAATAGGCAAACGTAACCTATAGTGATAGAAATCTGATTAGTAAGTGCTTCATGAAAGAATGCGGATTGATTGGGAAGGGGCATGAGAAAACTTTCCGAGGTAATAATGTTTTGTCTGGAAATGCATGTCAAAACGGCTTAAACAGTACACTTAAAAATCTGAGCATTTCACTGCAAATAAATTATACTTAAAAAAAAAAATCACCAGTCCTTAGTGACCAACTAAATAAAATTAGGATGAGAGCAATGAGTAAGATAATTCAGGTGAGTTTTGGTCCATTGACCCAAATGGAGTAGAAAAAGGAAAGTCATTTATGAGAGAAGAGATTCAGTGTTTACTACACTAAGTGAAATATTCATCTAATTATATGTTACAGGTAGATAAAAAAATGTTTAGAAGGCAAGTAAGAGATGTTGAACAATCCTGGAAAACTTGAATATGGAATGAGAACAGAGGGCAAAGAACACAGACTTAGGTGAAAGGCAGTAAGAAGCCAACATGAAAGAAGGAAGTAGTTAAGAAAAGTGGAAAAACTAGTACAGTCATGCACTGAATAATGACATTTCAGTCAATGATGGACTGTATGTACAACAGTGATCCCATAAGATTATAAAACCGTATTTTTACTGTACCTTTTGTATGTTTAGATGTTTAGATGTAGAAATACTCAGCATTGTATTACAATTGCCTATAGTATTCTGTACAGTAACATGCCGTATAGGTTTGCAGCCTTGGAGCAATAGGCAATACCATATAGTCTAGGCATGAAGTAGTCTATACCATCTAGGTTTGTTTAGTACACTCTGTGATGTCTGTATAACAATGAAATCGCCTAATGACATATTTTTCAGAATGCATCCTTATTGTTAAGCATGACTATATAACGTCAGCAAAGCCATGAAGAAGAATTAAGAGTAGACCACTACCACCTCTAAAACCATAAGACCCAACGCTTTTAAAGATCCAATGAGATGCAGGATATTCATTATATTAGAACCCAAAATTATGCTAATTTGCCAGATGGCAGAATTTTTTGGTCAGAGATTGAAGGAGAATCTGATACTTTAGATTATCTTTTTAAAAAAAGTATACTTATCAAAATATGTTAGTCAAAAGAGTTAGTCAAATAGACCCATAGCAAAATCTATAGGTCCATTTGAATAATTTGAGTATTTTTCAGCTTTTATTTATCCAGTTTGTTAAATCATTATTGAAAAAAATTTTAGTATAAATGAAACCTCAATTTCTCTGAGGTTTACATGAACTTTGGAGACCACTATTTCTTTTTGTCACAGTCTCAAAAATACCTTCCTAAGAAAGTTAATAACTGAGTACACATAAAAGATAGCAGATTGATTCTCCCTCATACTCAGAATACAAGGAGGCAGCCAGGCGCAGTGGCTCACGCATGTAATCCTAGCACTCTGGGAGGCCAAGGTAGGAGGATCCCTCAAGGTCAAGAGTTCGAAACCAGCCTGAGCAAGAGCGAGACCCCGTCTTTACTAAAAGTAGAAAGAAATTAATTGGACAACTAAAAATATATAGAAAAAATTAGCTGGGCATGGTGGCACATGCTTGTAGTCCCAGCTACTCGGGAGGCTGAGGCAGGAGGATTGCTTGAGCCCAGGAGTTTGAGGTTGCTATGAGCGAGGCTGACGCCACGCCACTCCAGCCAGGGCAACAGAGTGAGACACTGTCTCAAATAAATAAATAAAATAAAATACAAGGAGGCAATCTCTCTAATTGATTATAATCAAACAGTGAAGTCTGTTTAGGGGTCCAGAATGACACAATACTTTTGGGGAACACTGCAATGTAATACTTGCTCTGCTATGCTTACCCTTGCCCCCTGTATAAAATGTATTTCTATTGATAAAATAATTTGGCTGTTTCATAATGAAATTAAATCCTATAGCCCTTGTTCTTAATCATACTGGAGGACATCTTCAGAAAGCTGTGGTGTGATGAGAAAGGAAGTGGGGAACAGATTCCCAGACCACCAGTTTTTGAGGAGTATTCTTTACATCATGCCGCATGGATCCACACCCACATTATCTACCAGGGTGAGGATGAATGATGACAGGTTGAGTCCCAACCATTCTACATACCGTTTTTGCTGCTGAAGAGTATTGTTACAGGCAGATTCTTGCTGTGCCAATGCTCCCTGAAGGGTGGACATAATCCGCCCTTGCCTTAAGGGTTGTACATTTTCTTTACTCAGCTCCCATTCATCTCCCTCCAAGGACATGGCTTCACTGTGAAGAGGGAAACAAAAGTAAATCTCACACCAACATTAACTTATTATAGCACTGGATTATTGTAAATGTTTTCAGACATGTAACTATTCACGATCTTGGGTTGAATATGGTAGACTGACACGTTAGTAGTAGGATTACACTTTTAAGCTTCTGAGCCTTTCTGTCACCTGGTTTCCAAGTTTATAGCTACACTATTGCCTAATGGAAGAAAGAACTTGGCAAAGAACTTGTGGACAGTGTTATAAGAATAAAGTTTAAGGCAGAAAGAAAAGAGAAAAAGAGTGTTATAAATTTGGCAAAGCAGACTAAAAGGCAGTAAGCAGTTCTATGTCTACCACTGAATGCATCATCTACTTTAATTTAAAATTAGCAGTGTTGTTCAGACTAACACCCCATGTTTCAACTGATGATTCAAAACTAAAGTTTGCTAGCACTCTGGGAGGCTGAGTCAGGCGGATCGCTCGAGGTCAGGAGTTCGAAACCAGCCTAAGCGAGGCCCCATCTCTACTAAAAATAGAAACAAATTAATTGACCAACTAAAAATATATACAAAAAAAAAAATTAGCCAGGCATGGTGGTGCATGCCTATAGTCCCAGCTACTCTGTAGTCTCAGCTACTCGGGAGGCTGAGGCAGTAGGATTGCTTGAGCCCAGGAGATTGAGGTTTCTGTGAGCTAGGCTAACGCCACGGCACTCACTCTAGCCTGGGCAACAAAGTGAGACTCTGTCTCAAAACAAACAAACAAACAAACTAAACTAAAGTTTGTGTATATAGGTAGCCCAGAGCAGAAGCAGACAAAAATAGCTTACTAGTCACAATTGGCCCCCCCCCCAATTCTAAGAAGAATTGGGAGGTGAATCCCCAAAACTTTTTAGAGGCAATCACCATTATGTAAGCTGTACTTCAGAGCTCTGCAATGGTCAGAGAGAACTCTACTTCTCACTGAGACATTATTTTTGGGTTTAAAACACAAAGAGAGACATAAGAACTAATCTTCAAATAGAGTGAAAGTTATGTGGGACTTCAATCTAGATAAGAGCTGAAAACTCTAAAGTAACTGTAAGTGATTAATAATGCGTTGTAACCAGTCACGTCTTTTTAACTATAATAAGTACTTAATACCACCCATAGCTTCTCAGAAACTGCAACTTTAATCAAAACAACATATAAGGAAACCAATTTTACCATAGGCTCATTGATATAAACAAGGGTTAAGTTCCTACAACATATTTCTGGTCATAAAAACATCACCAGACTTCTAAATAAACACCCAAAACACTTCTAATATTAAACATTGAAATAAATGTGAGCTATACATACATTTAAGAAAAATTAATGGAAACAAGATGATTATTTACCCAACTTTGGTGAATCAGTGAATGACAACATTCACAGTGAGAGTGGCTTAAATCAAGGAATAAATGTTTGCAAAGTGAAAATTTTAAGAAGCACCTCCTACCACCACAAGTTCAAAAATAAACAATAACAAATATAGTGGGTGGGCTCATTGCATGTTTTCATACCACATTGTTTATAGTCACATATTTATATGGTTATTACATACTTTACAAATTTTTATTTTACCATAATTTGTATTCATTCCTTCATTTTCCAACCACTTAATCCAGTGCAAGGCTCTGGGTCATCGCAGAGCATACTCACACCCACCACTCAGAAATGCCAATCAACTCAAGGGGCACATCTTTGGGATGTAGGAGGAAACCCATGCAGACATAGGGAAAACATGCAAACTTCACACACACAGCGGCCCCAGCCAGCAATTGACTTTTTTTCCTCATCAATGTTTTAACAAAATGACGTTATTCAAGGACCCGCTGTATATTGTATGAACCCTATAAATGTAAGGGCCATGCCATTTATATTTGTATTCCCACAATCTAATATAGGATATAACACTGTTATGCCCTGAGTAATGTTTGTTGAATTCATCTGAATTTCTTCTCTTGTTCTTAAAAATAGCAATTACAGTTACATGTCCCAAACTGAACCACCTCCTCCCTCCTCTCAGGCCTACTCCTCATAGTCTTCCCCTTTCTCCAATAAATGTCCATTCCATTATTGCAGTTGCTCAAGCCAAAAATCTTGTTGCCAACTTTGCTGTCCTTCTCATAACCCTCAGGTAGTCAGCAAACCCTATTTGGTTCTACCTTCAAAATAAATCTAGATATCAACCACTTCTCACCATTTCCACTGTTTTCTCATGCCTGGATTATTTCAATAACCCCTTAACTGGTATCTCTGCTTCTTTCCTTTGCTGCCTTTAATCTATTCAACACTGTAGGTAAAGTGATCCCATTTAAACTCAAGTCAGATCATGTCTTTCCTCTGCTCAAAACCTTCCAGTGACTTTCCATACAATCAGAGTAAACTCCAAGTCTTTACAATGCTTGCATCTTCACCTTTTTACTTAATCTTTACTCTCCTAGTTCATTCTGCTCCAGTGACAATGGCCTTGGACATGCCAGGTGCAGCTTCCTCCCCCAACACTCACCCCCACCCTTTGTACTTCCCCCAGATACATGCATGACTAGCACTTGAGGTTCCTTTAAGTCTTCACCCAAATGATACCTCTGCAGTGAGGCCCTGCATTCAAACCTATCTAAAATTGCACCAACACCTACCCTGAACACTCCCTATTCCTCTTTGCTTTATTTATTTATTTTTTTAGTACTGACCACCACCTCCACCTAACTTTTAGTTTGTCTTGTTTATTATCTGACTACCCCCCTTCATCCCATCCCAGAACTTAAATTTCATGAGGGTTGAGATTTTTGTGTATTTTATTTACCAGCTGCACCAACTGCTTAGTCAATAAATATTTGTTGCATGAATGAAAGAGCCGGTGACATTGCTTTTATCTAGGTACTGTGGACGCCATAATGAAAATGCATTCAAAATTTCAACCTAGAAGAACTGTTGTATATGTACATATATTATATAAGGAAAAACAGCTAACCTGAAGAGAAGGGCTTTTTAGATCTCTACACTACTGGCATAATGACAGCACCTACCATTCGTTGAGCATTTATTTGGAAGCAATTACTTTACAAATACTTTGAATTCTCCCAGAACCCCTTAAGGTAGCATTAATATCACCATTTCCCATATATACCTGTCCAAGGTCGAACAACTAGCGAATGGTTGGGCTGAGATACAAACACAGAGCACATTACAAATTCCAAGCTCTTTGTACTACTGGGGTTCCACAGGCTCCTCTGCTAGGAAGCTGGACGCAGCAGGATTCTCACGTGCCCTCACCTTTTGCGTCTACACCTCCACCCCTAGCGTCCGACTCCATACAGGAAGGAGGCTTCAATGGGGCCTACTCCTCTCTTGACCTTGCCGGTCCTTCCCTCGATTGCACTAAGTGGAGCCTCTGTCACCTGCCAGGCACCGTCGGGTCTCTCAGGCCCAGCTCCCAGCAGCTCTTCTCCCGTACATACCTCAGAGCACCCTCTTCTTTCTTTATCGCAGCCATCCTGCATTCCTGGCTCAAGCCCTCGTCCTGCCGCGGGCTGTTCCTCAGAGCTGCAGACTGTCTAGGCTTTCCCCCGCAACTTGGCCCTTAAAGCCACCAAAGCAACAAAAGAACGCACCCGAGTCCCTTACACGCCAGGCACATCAAGCTCACATCCCTAGCCGCCAAGTTTCAAATTTAACGGTCCCGCGCGGCCAACGTGGCCACGCCCCTCCGCTCCTGCGTACTCTCGTCCCTCGCTCAAGGCATTCTGGGGCTTGTGGTTTACCCAGAGATTAGTTCTAGCGGTCGCGGTGCATAATGGGAGTTGTAGTTTTGCGGGGTAGCGGGGGTGGTCAATGACTACCCAGGTGCAGCAGTCTTAGACGAAATGAATTCTCTACAGGTGCTCTCTGCGTCCTGGCTGTAAGGCGAGTCTCTGACCCGAGTGAGGCACACTTTAAGCACCAGTATTTTTTGATCTTTTGAGAGTAGGGAGCTGTCTTTGAGTGCTTGCACTTGGCCTTACTCTTCTGGGGTGATGGCCAGGCTATCTATACCCTCTGCTATCTGCCCCAAGTCTCACACCGGTCCAGGGTTCTTAGGCCATTCTGACCCAGATGTTTCCTGCCCCACCCTTGAATTCGAGAACGCTGAAGTGCAACCTTAGGCAAGCCACAGAATCTCTCTGACCCTCAATTTTCCTCTTCTTTAAAGTAATGCTATTGACTTGCTTTCTCTTCTGCACAGTTCACAGTTCATAACCATGCCACGGCTCCTAAGGTTTCACCTCTTTTCCCCTTCAGGAGACCAGCCTTGACTGACACTGGACACTTAGTCCCAATTCCAATTTCCTGAGGAAGAAACTGTGATGGCTCAATTGTGATCAGAGGAGCAGGGTCTTGAACAAGCCCAGGTACAGGCGATTCCTCCTCTATGACTGTGGGGATGGTGGGAGAGGTGCTAGTAACCAGAGGCCGGTGCTGAGAGTAAGTGTTCACTACTCCCTGATTCTTGGTTCCCAGCTTTCTGTCTTTGTTCATGTTATGTAAGCCCTTCTTTCCTCCGCATCATCAGGACGCTTGATTGCAAAGGAATGAAAATCCAACTCAAACTGGCCCACTGGCCTACTGAGAAAAAGAAATGTACTGGATTTTATGTATAAAAGACTTCAGATGAAGCTTAACCCAGGAGTCATGTGGACTGGGCCTCTCCCCATTTCTCACCTCTGCTTTTCTTGTTGGCTTATTGTCATTTTCCATTGAGTAACAGCTTCCGAACTTTAACCTTCCTGGTTCAAATTCAGATTCAGGAGTCACCTTTCTTAATACCTTCCTCCCAAACAATCACTGGAGCTAGTGGATTCAGAGCTGTGATTGTTCAGGACCAAGTCATGCATTTCACCTGGGGCCTGAGAGAGGGAAAGGGGTAGTTCCACAAAGGAAATTTCGGTTACTTTTTACTTCAAGTCCTCTACATCCAGGAAACCTTCCTGGATTATGAGAGATGTGGTAAGTGGGATTCTCCCTCCAGCTCTTACCTTACACCAGTATTGACCTGGCACTTCATTTCCTTTCCCCAGCGTGTCCTGTTCACCTCTATAGTGTCTCAATTTTGACCACTTTCTATAAACTATCTTGGAAATGTAGCATTTGCTCTTTTAATCTCAGTCTTGCCTGTAGCCTAGTCAGATGCCCCATAAACTGTGGTATTAATACAATATAGAATACATTTAGGTTAAAACCCTTGCTTGTTTCACTAGGGAAAAAAAAAGAAGGTAGGTAAACAAACAAACAAACAAAAACCCAAAACTTATGACAGAAGGTGCTCTGTGGGTCTTATTTGGAACATGAGTTGTTAGGCTGGACTGTGGCTGGGTGGCCAGCACGGGGCCCAGGTCACAGCACAGGGTTTAACTGCACCTACCAATTGTGAGGAGAGTCAGGATTAAGCTCAGACACATTTATGGTGGAAAGAGGATGAGACTAAGGCTCAGCTTGAGTGCTTCGATATGCTGCGCCTAGGTGGGACACAAAATATATGAACAGTGAATTTGCCCTCTAGAAACTTCAAGCTACTGAGAGAAAACAAACACAGGCGATTTCAGTCCTTAGTTGCCACAGCCAGAGATAAATAAATGCAGGGGGCCAGGGAGGCACACGGGAGAGGCTTCCAATCTAGTCCTGGGGAAGAGGAGGTCAGGGACAATTTCCTAGAGAAGATGATGACCTGGAAGGGTAAGGAGGACTTGGCACAAATTTTTGAGCACATCACAAGTTGTGTAGCAGCTGAAGTTTTTCTATAGCATATGTCCACCTCCTGTCTATTCACCACTCTCCAGTGAGTTCTCCCACCCAGGCTCACCTCTTTAGACCTCCATGCTCGCCCATCAAAACTTACCTGTCCTGTGTCCCATTCTCTCACCTATCACATTGAAAACATAGGAACTAAATCACACTTAGATGTTAATAACAATTAATGCTGTGATGTGGTATTTTTCACTTCATGTTCTAAAATGTTAATAGCTGTTACAGGGGAGTAAGAGTTTGGTATTCAATTAAGTTTCTGGGTTAAATGAAAAGCTCCCTAGGGCCCTTAATATGCCAAAGTGCACCATGAATCTTCAAGGAGGTAGGGGGGTATTTGTTTCCTATTGATGCTGTAACAAACTATCACAAACTCAGTAGCTTAAAACACAAATTTATTGTCTTACAGTTTGATAGGTCAGAAGTTTGACACAGGTCTCACTGGGCTAAACAAGCCATTGGCAGGGCCATGTTTCTTTCTGGAGGCTCTTTGGGAGAATTTGTTTCTTTTTTTCGAGTTTCTAGAGACATTCACTGACATTCCTTGGCTTAAAAAAGTCCCTGTCCTCCATCTTCGAAGCTAGGAATATAGCATCTCTCTGACCTAGCTTCCATTGTCACCTCTATTTCTCTGACCATAGTCAGAAAACTTGCTCTGCTTTTAAGGGCTCATGTGATTAGATTGGGCCCACCTGGATAATCTAGTATAAACTTTCCATCTTAAGGTCCTGAACCTTAATCACCTCTCCTAGATCCCTTTTGCCACAAAAGGTAACATATTTACAAGTTCTGTAGGTTAGGACATGGACATCTTTAGGGGCCATTATTCTGCCTACCACAGAGCATGTTAAAATATATTGGTGTCTCTAAATTTATTTGACCATAAAGAAACTTTTCCACTCATCTTCTTTCAGAACAGATTTTGGGATGTGCTACTCCATATATTGCCCCTCCAGGGTTCTTTATTATTTTAATAGGAGGCTCCAGGAGAAGAAAATTTATAAAGGAATGAATCTTCATTGTGCAATTCCAGGCACAGTGGCAACTGTTGACTGCATGGAACTGTTCTAGCAGGCCCCTCCATTTTATGCATGTACTTCACATCAAAGCCAATCCTACCTGCATCAGCGGCTTTTAGATGGATTTAGTTGTCAGAAAGTCTATGATCTTTTGCTTGCTCTTGTGGATATGCATGTGTTCTTAATTGTGCAAAGGCTGATTTCCCCCAACTTTGCCTTGTCTTCACAGATTACACAAACTCTAGCTTTAGCAGGCCAAACACTCTAAAGATAAAAAAAACCTTTGGGTCTCCAGGGAACCCTTGGTCTGACTACTTGTTTACCACGCAACCACAGAAGGAAGGACGGACTATCTGGGGATGGGAGGAAGGTCAAGGGGGACAGAATTAGCAGGGAGGGGCGGTTCAGGGCCAGAGGATACCACATCTGGGAAAGCAGCATCACCATGCTGATCTTTACCCCAGCAACAGATCAGCCAATCAGAACAGCAGCTGCATCTTGAATTTACCAGTGATTAGGTGTCTTCAAGTGGAAGAACCAATGAGAAGGAGGCATAATAAAGCAAACCAACTTGTGTTGCCAGGAGGAGGAGAGGTGAAAGGTGAAAAGATGCATTAGCTTGGGCTAGGGGCTGCCGGCTGCATCTCACAGTAGCTGTTGCTGATGGGGTACTAAGGAGCTCTCCAAGGAGCTGGGTTTCTCTCTTAGGTTCCATGGAAACTCCCTTCCGGACTATGCTTCTGCTTTTCTGTAGGTGTACCCTACCTTCCATGGTCTTCACAAAACATTGGAAATAGCCTGACCCAGAATTTCCACACTGATATATGTAATAAATATACATGCAAAATGGGGAGATGCCAGTTACCCACTTTACTGCATATGGCAGAAAAGAACCAAAAGGTCAGAATGGACCATAATCTTATAGCAATCATATGGCAGCATTGTTAAGAAATAGGTAATATGTGGAGTTAAGCTATGTAGCTAATAGGAAGTGCAAAATTAGGCTATTGTTCCCTACCATTATTCTGACCAGAGTTTTGTGTTCCAGGAAGGTCTTGGAGAATCTCAGAGAGTTCCCAGGTGTTCATGATTGTGCTCACTTTACACACAAGGTGATCCATACTCAAGCAAAGTGACGATGAGAGTCACCATGGAGGAAGAGCTCACTCACTCCCATGTGTAAGGTATGTCCCACAAACTTATGGGTGGGGCCCCTGGTAGGCAATTTTATTTACCCTTGAGAAAGAGGAACGGTGAAAGCAGGAGAGTTTGTCCATGGACTTGTGGGGAAATGGAATGGGGAGGGCCACATGATAGCCACCTTGGATAGTGACTCTTCCTCCTGGTCCCAGGAACTTGTGGGTTTTGTGAAGAGATGGCCTGAGGCAGTGGCCATGGGAGCTGGTTCTGTATGATGCCAGCCCCCAGCAGCACTGCCTGCATGACCAGGTGCCAAGGGCACAGCCACACTTGGCCATTCTAAGAGCATTGGGAGGTACCCCTGGGACAGAACATCAGCACCCCCACAGCAGCCACCAGCAGAGGCAAGATGTCCTCCTGGGGCCTCAGAGACAGAGGCCATCAATCAGGCGACTGGGGCAGGAAAGGAAGAGCAAGGCAGATGCTGGGTGGTAATTGAAGGGGCTGTACCAGAGCCCTGGAAAACACCCAGACCACCTGGGAGAGGTTTTGAAAGGGAGGCTTATTCAGAGTCATATAGGTAGTCGTGCAAATTATACTGCACCAGAGAGTGCCTGACTAATGACACAAATGGGGACACTTTCCTGGTTTGTCCACTCAGAGGAGGCACCTTCAAAAGTGCATCTGCCCAAGGCCGGGCGCGGTGGCTCACGCC
>CAUYPO010094808.1:0-39660 GCA_963574435.1 Cheirogaleus major
CTGAACTAAATACCACTTTAAACAATACTGCAATAGTAGCAGGGTGATTCAACACGCCACTAAATGAAAAGGATAGATCCTCCAAACAGAAATTTAGTAAAGAAATAAGGGACTTAAACAAAGCTCTTGAACCAAAAGGACTGACAGATTTCTACAGAACATTCCACCCAAATAAACTTGAATTTACATTCTTCTCAGTGGCCCATGGATCCTTCTCCAAAATTGATCACATACTAGGCCACAAAGCAGATCTCAAAAAATTCAAGAATATAAAAATAATACCATGTGTCTTCTCTGACCATAAAGATATAAAATTAGAGTTCAATTCTAACAGAAAAACACACCTCTTCACAAAGTCATGGAAACTAAACAATCTATTGTTGAATAACTTCTGGGTCAAGGAAGAAATTCAGAGGGAAATCAAGAGTTTCTTGGAACAAAATGACAATGGAGCTACCTCTTACCAAAACTTGTGGGATACAGCAAAAGTATATCTGAGAGGAAAACTAATTGCAATAAATGCTCACATCCAAAAAACAGAAAGATTAGATACCGACAACCTAATGAACAGACTCAAGGGATTGGAAAAAGAAGACCAAACTAATTCCAATCCTAGCAGAAGAAAAGAAATAACTAAGATCAAAGCACAACTAAATGAAATGGAGAACCAGAATATTATATGGAAGATCAACAAAACCAGAAGCTGGATTTTCGAAAAGATCAACAAAATTGATGGCCTTCTGGCTAGGCTGACAAAATCTCAAAGGGAAAGGACTGTAATAAACTCAATAAGAAATGAAAGAGGAGAGGTCACAACAGACACCACAGAAATACAAAACATTATGTTCAACTAATACAAAAATCCATATGCCCAAAAATTACAGAATGAAGATGAAATGGACAGATTCCTGGATTCATACAACCTCCCTATGTTCACCCAGGAGGTAATAGAATTATTGAACAAACCAATCTCAAGCTCAGAAATTGAAGCAGGAATTGAAAACTTCCCCAAACGGAAAAGTCCCGGGCCTGATGGCTACACTTCAGAGTTCTACCAAACATACAAAGATGAAATTATACCTATACTACAGAAACCATTTACAATTTTGTCTCAGCCTTCACTTTCTATTAACACTGACCTTACAGATCAGTCAATGTTGAAAGCTCAGGATCTTCTGAGGCCTTTTCTATGCATGAGTTTTCCCTGGGAATATGTGTTGCTTTTTTATTTCCCAAGTGTATACAAGTACTTTGGAATGCCTTAATTTCCCAAATAAATTACCAGCTTTTCCTTCCAGGATATAAGATTCCTTTTTTTTTTTTTTTTGTGGTAATAAATGTATTTTATTCTCTGGGAAATTTCTATCACATCCAACAGCTAATTGGTATTATGTTGTTTGGTGGACTTTTTCCCCCTATCAAGAGCTGAAAGTAAAAAAAAACTATTTAGAAAAAACTGTGATAAAATTAATAAAGCCCAAGACACAGTGGAATGATTTAATATGAATATATTTGATTTTTTGAATATATTTAATTTTACAGCAATGGGATCAATTTCAAATTTCAAGAGCTTTTCTTTTCACTTTTCTTCAGAATTGTTTACATTTTCTTTTTTTTACATGTAACTTGTATTTTATTCCAGAATCTTCCCTGTGATATATTATTATTATTAATTTTTAATTCCATAGTATTATAGAGGTACAAACTGGTTACATAAATTGCATTTCCACTGGCCGAGTCAGAGCTATAAGTGTGCCAGATGACAAGCACTGCATCCCTTAAGTCTGAATTTACCCATTCCCTCCCCTGCCACTTGCCTGACACCCTAAGAATGTTACTTCAATATACACAGATAAGTATCGATCAATTAGTGCCATTTGAAGGGTGAGTACATGTGGTGCTTGATCCATTCTTGTGATACTTCACTTTGAAGAATGGGCTCCAGGCTCTATCCAGGATAATACAAGAGGTATTAAATCACCATTGTTTTTTTATGGCTTAGTAGTACTCCATGGCATACATATACTACATTTTATTAATCCATTCATGTATTGATGGGCACTTGGGTTTCTTCAACATCTTTGCAGCTGTGAATTGTGCTGCTATAAATATTTGAATGCAGATGTCTTTATTATAGAATGTCTTTTTTTTCATATGTTTACTGGCCATTAGTCTATCTTCTTTTGAAACGTTTCTGTTCTTGTCCTTTGGCCACTTTTTAATGGGATTGTTTGATTTTTTTTCTTAGTGATTTTCTTGAGTTCTATATAGATTCTACTTATCAGGCCTTTATCAGCTGTATAATATGCAAATATTTTCTCCCATTCTGTAGGTTATCTATTCCCTCTAATGATAAATTAAAAATCTTAGGTTTTCTATTATTATTTTTTTTTTTACTGTAATTATTTGCCTCATGCAGCTTTGGGGATTTTTTGATCACCTTAAAATATTTTTTAAGCAATGCCTGCTACTTTTACATAGAGCAAGGTCCCAGTAATAAAAAATAGAGATAAGCACTTTCTGTAATTTCTTCAGGTATCTGGTAGACAAAAACTAGAACAGATAGGCAAATTAATTTGTAAATATTGTCTTCTGCTTTGTCAGGAACTAGGAACCATGGTCCCATACTGAGAATATGAGCTGCCATCTTCAAGATCACCACTGAGCCAAAAAGCTGGTGAAGCAAGTGCAAATAAAAATACCAAAAAACTCTTCTACTATTTTTAAGTTGCCTTGTTTTCTGTTTGTTATAAATCTTTTATTGTTTTTCATATTTCTGACATAGTTTTTCATTATTTTTTGATGTTTCTGTGAGGGAACAGGAGTTAGAAGCTGACTACTTTATCAATTCCTGTTGTCACCCAACCATGTGGTAATTTCTTAGACCCTATTTTCTTTTATTAGGATTTTTTTTTATTTCACCATATAATGTGGGTACAAATATTGTTAGGGTTACATACATTGCCCCTACCACCCCCCCCACATGCCAGAGCTTCAAGATTTTCCAAGAGCCAACTGTACATGTTTCTAAAGTCAATATATTAGTGGTGCTTAAGTGTATGATCTTTGAGGTCCAGACAGTTGATGTTCAAATCACAAATTTACCACTTCCCCCAGATTGTCATACTAGTTTTAAGACACTGACTGGCCAAGTAACTTTATCTTTAAGTCAAGCACATCATAAGCACTTGATAAGTTATCATTATTTTTTATATTCCTTTTCTATTTTCCTATGAACAACATGAGTTCACAAACCATATCTTAGAAATTATTTCCTCTCAAGAGCCTATAAAAGGGCTTGAAAGATGACAGTTTCTAACTAATATTTAATGAATTGATAAAAAGGAAGAATGAAAGATATGTGTATAAATTTTGATTTTTCTTTGGGGTTACTGGAGTAAGCTTATCTAGGTATATATGAATTACCTAACTTAGTGTTAGTTACCTTTTGAAAAGTTTACATGAAATGCCCACTGTAGAACAACTTAGGAACAAGACAAACTGCATGGTTAAAGTTACAGCCAGCAGATGATAAAAACAACAATAACAACAAGAAAACTCTTTTTATCATGTTTCCAACACCATTGCTAGTTAATTTTGATACATAACTAGACCACCAAAATCACCAGACCTATTAGAGATCTAACATTTATTTGACATGTGATATCACACTTAATTTTCATAGTGGCCTATTAGGTTTATGACATCATATCCCCATTGTGTAGGTGAGGAAATGGAGGCATAGGAAACATATATAATTGGCCTCCAAATTCACAGACTTAATAAATAGTAGATCCAGGTCTTGAACTTGACAGGCTGCCTGTAGATGTAGTTCTCTTAACCATTATGCCATACACAAGATACCAGAATCACAGCTGCTTCAGGTACCTTCTGAGCAGATAATTCAAAGGAGAGTAGACAATGACTTTCTTCCCATTTTAAATACATGGGTTTATTGACAAAGGGATAGCAACATGGAGAGCTTAACAAGCACAGAGAAAACCAAATCAGTGCAAAATCAGAGTACTTGAAGTCAAAAGTAGGTCATGCTCTATTACAGTATTTTCTTTTTTTTTTTCTAATTTACTTAAGAACATTTAGGGAGTATGCAATTCCTTCATTTAGCACACTAACTATTAGATTTCAGTAGCATTGAATTATTGTGATGATACTATTTAACATTTTTTAAATATGAGCAATAAATTATGCATTACAGGACCAGTGAATGATAGACCCTTATTTTAGCTCCTTGGCAAAAATTATATCTTTGACTTGCCTTTGGGGAAAAGAAATATAAGAAAAGGAGAAGGAAAGTTAAAGAGAAAAAAATATACCACAGCCCCAAAAATAAAATAAAACAAAATAAAAACCTCTCTTCTTTTATAGAGGTAGATCAATAGAAAGCATATAGTTTTTACCATTTGCCTTTAAGTTTTTCCTTTTCCAAAATTCCCCTTTTTCCACTTTGCTTTCTCTTTTCCCACAAATAATTAATAAGAATCTTGCCTGTTGCCCATCAGATACAAGTGTTCATTCTAATGCATGCAAATAAAATGATTCATATTAATAAAATTGTGGGCTAAAAGAGGTGATATTTTAAGAAGGCATTCAAAGAAAAGCATGTGTTATTCTCCTACTCAATAAAACTTGATCAACAGAAAGTTATTTGTATGAAGTTTGTTCTTTTAGCTTCTCTTAGGATAGCTTTCAATGAGCTATCATTTAAAGTTGTGCTTTCAGAATTTATCAAACATCAATAAAGAATATCCACTGGAAGATTATTTATTCATTTGGTGTCCATCTGTTGTCAAAGATGCTGTCCATTTTATCAATAATTTTCCTCTAGACATGGTCCTGTGTGATATATTACTTTGTAACTTTAGCATTGGTAAAAAGTTTGTTTTTATTGTTTTTACTGAAGAATTTCTATACTTTTTAAAATTAGATAATGGGTAAAAGAGGCAGAGAAGTAGTGGCCTGAAAAAAAAGATAACCAGGAACATGCAATATTAGGGAGCTCAATAGAAGGGAATTATTAGGTGTCAGAAGGTCAGAAAAAAAGGTTATTTGGAGGAAAAGACCAAAAACTGTTCACTGGTAGCTTTTATGATAGTAGATTAGGAGGGAACCATCATTGGGTCAGTCACTGTCCAGTATTTGGGCCTTAGCTTACCCTCCTTGCCCATGAGGCTTTTATACAAAACCTCATTCCATTTTCTTAATCTGGATCAGCCATCCGAAGTTTCCATTCACTATGGTAGCCCTCAACCATTAAAATACCTCTCATCTTACCAGAGATGAAACCATCAGTTTAAAGTCACCTAATCTTTGATTAAGCAGACAAAAATATACAATGGGGAAAAGAATCTCTCTTTTCCTTTTAAAGTAGAGAAATCTCCCAATGATTCAAGCAAAAGACCAGGACTCTTCTAGGCTTAAGGGAAGGTAAAGTTTTCTGGATTCTATACCTAAATTGAGATATCTTGGAGGAAAGAATGAATTGCATAAAAATTATAGTTAAGAATATATTATGTGAAAAGTCCTGGCTTGAAAATATTTGTTTGCTATTGTTGATTTCCTGTTAGTTTAGTTTTGGAAATGTATCTTCCTCATAGTAACTGTGAATAAAATAAATGTTCTGTCTTCATGGTATTTTACCTGTTTCAAGTATATTGAATTTTGGTACAAGGGAACTCATCATTTGGTCAATTTTTTTAGAAGAGTCAATTGCGAATAATCCTCTGGGAGCTGCTGAAGGCTCACTTTGCTAGTGTAAACAAATTTTTTGAATACAACTATTTTTGTAGTTCAAAGGAAAATGAGCATTTTTTTTATTTGTATAAATTTAAGGCGTATAAGTGCAGTTTTGTCACATGGATATACTGTGTAGTGGTGAAGCCTGGGCCTTTAGTGTAACCATCACCCAAATGATGTACATTGTGCTCATTAAGTAATTTCTTACACTCGCTCCTACTCTCCTACCATGCCCAGTCTCACATGGCTATTATTCCATGAAAATGTAAAAAAAAAAAATTGAGGAAATAAACAAATGAAATTAGTTAACAGAATGAATTTAAATCTACAATGTCAAAATGGAAATAAGATGGCATTTATTTATTTTCATTAAATCAACTTCAATCTAAGTTTTTAGTCCTCACATGGACTAAAAAGTGACGCCACTGACACTCTCCCTGCAGGTTTGGATGTGCCGCTTCTCCAGTGCTGGTGCTATGGCACAGAAATCTTGGTGAAGGCTGGTAGAACCCAAGTCATATGTCCTATCTTCCTAGTCCACCATCCTACTATCCCCCCGAAGTCTTGGTGTATGCTCATGGCTGTGATTTTTATACTGGATTTAGCCTTTATTTTTAGCTACTTAAGCTTCCTGCCATGCCAAAATTCTTGAGCCAAACTCATCATACCAAGAACCAGGAAAATCTTGACAGAATGAGAAAAAAGCGATGAAAACACTTAGGTGACACAGATGTTAGAGTTATCTGATAAAAATTTTAAGGTGTAACAGTCATCATAAAAATAAAGAGCAATTGCAAAAATGCGCAAAACAAATGAAAATATATAAAGTCTCAGCAAGGAAATAGAAGTTATAAAGAAGATTCATATGGGAATTTTACAACTGAAAAAAAAATTATAAACTCACTGGATGGAATCAATAGCAGAATGAATAAAAAATGAATAGCAGAATGACAAAGGATAGAATCAGTAAATGTGAAAATAGAAGAATAGAAATTACCAAATCTGAGCAACAGAGAAAAAAATGTATAAAAATGTATAATGCACAGAGCCTCATGGATGTAAAGGACAATAGTAAAATATCTAGCATTTGTGTCACTGGAATTTCAGAAGGAATGGAGAAGCAAGGGGAAGGGCACAAAAAATATTCTAAGAAATAGCGGCTGTGAACTTCTCAAATCTGGATAAAGATATAAACAATGAATCTGAGTGAAGCCTAAATATGATGAAAGCAAATGAATCCATGTCAAGATAAATCATAATCAAAATTCACAAAGCTTAAGACAACAAAAGAAAAAAAACCCCAAAACCCTTAAAAACAGCTAGAGAGAAACAACCCTATAGGAGAATAACAATTTCAATGACAAAAAATTCTCATCCAAATTGATGGAGGCCAGAAGAAAGTAAAACAACATTTTCAATTTCAATTTCAATTTCAAAAAGTGGTCAACTAAGAATTCTACCTAGAGAAAACATATTTAAAGAATGAAGGTAAAATCAAGATGTTCTCAGATTCAGAAGAACAAAGATAATTTGTCATGAGCAAAGAATGGCTAAGAAAAGTTCTTAAAACATTAAAATAATAATAAAACAAGGACATCTGGAACATCAGGAATGAATAAAGAAGAAAGCAAAGAGTAAAAGTATGAGTAAATATAGTAAGCTAGTTTTTTTCTTATGGTTTCATAAATTATGTTTGGTAGTTGAAACAAAAATTACAGTGTCATCTGATGTGGTTCTTAATATATGTAGAAGAAATTATTTAAGAGAACTATATAATTGGTGGAGCGGGTGGTAAAGGAATCTAAATGGAAATAATGTTTCTATATTTTACTCAAATTGATAAAATGCTGGCACCAGTGTCTTATAATTAGTCAAGTATATTGCATGATATCCATAGCAGCCACTAATACATTTATATAAAGACATATACTGAAAATGCAATAGGTAAATCAGAACAGAATTCTAAATAACATCCACAATAAGGCAGGAATAATAAAAACAGGAATTAAAAAATGGAGGGAGCTATGAGAGTTTTTCCAACATTTTATTCTAGAATTCTTATAGTTCCATACCTTAGGTTTAAGTCTGTTATCCACTGTGAGGTGATTTTTGTGAGAGGTAATAGGTGTGGAACCTGTTTCAGTCTTCTTTTTTGAAAGATGGCAAAATCCCAACAATTTTTCCCTGATTCATTGGAGTAAGAGCTGATATGAGTTATGGTAGGCATGGTAACTGCCCTCCAAGATAGTCTCCAATGACTCCTGCCTCCTGGTATTTATATCTTTGTGTAACACTCTTACACATTGTACCAAGATAAGTCTATTTGACGAGTAGAACATCACATCCCAGGGTAGGTTATAAAAGGCATCGTGGCTCCTGCCTTCTTCTTTCTCTGGGATCACTTCCTCTCAGGGAGCCAGCTGCTCTGTCATGAGAAAACCAAACAGCCTATGGAGAGGCCCATGTGACAAGGAACTGAGGCTTCCTGTCAACACCCATGCAAGTGAGCCATCATGGGAGTGGACCTCAAGATCCTGTTGATTTCCTGACTGCAATTTCAGGAGAAACTCTGAACTAGAACCACCTAATTAAGCCACCTCTACATTCCTAACCTAAGAAAACTGTTCTCAACTCTGAGTACACATCAAATTCATCTTTTAAAACTACATATGACCCTGGCTCAGATTACAAGGATTCTGGGAAAATGTCTAGGATAGAACTTGGCTATATGTAATAAAAGATGATTTTGATTTACAAT
Organism: Cheirogaleus major; assembly: GCA_963574435.1. NCBI lineage: Eukaryota > Metazoa > Chordata > Mammalia > Primates > Cheirogaleidae > Cheirogaleus > Cheirogaleus major. The sequence goes on from CAUYPO010094808.1 coordinate 8,513, forward strand.
CAGGATTGTGAATCACTGTTTTATACTGATTTATATTTTACTTGATCCAAGTTTTTATAGTGTTTGTTGCATTATTTTTGTAAGTTACCTTAAATACAAGAAGAAATTAGGCAAGAAAGCAATCAATCACTAAATCACTTTAATGTACAAGAGCAAGTCCCCAAAGCCATGTCTAGAATGAAACAGGGACTTTTATTATATTTTCTCTTTCTTCTTCCTCTCATCCCCAAAATATTCTTTTTGGGTGAAATAAGAGAAACATTAAAGCTAAGGTATGGCTTTAAAGGGCAAAGATTACACATGGACAGCCTGGGTGGTCAGTAGAGAGATGAAAACAGAGAATGGCAATTTCCTGCTCTAACAATTGTGTGCATTGGCTTGGACCTACAGTGTCTCTCTGCACCCATCAAGAAAAAAATCTTTTTCCCTGGTAGGCTGTCATTGCACAAAGTTGCCCAACCACAAGAAAGAGACAGTTAACACAAGTTGCCACATTCTATGAACAGCTACCCAATCTGGAACTTTTATAATAACAGGCTCAATAGGTAAAGTCTGGGAAACCCAGATTTGGGTCCTGATGTACAAACATCCTATTGCGCCTGTGGACACCATAACTCCTAACCCAATCTAAAAGGGAATCCCCTAATTCCATCATCAGCTATTGTGAAATTTGGGGATCATTTCAATGGAATTAGACCAGAGAGGTTTCAGCAAGAGAAATGGAAAGAAAAAGAGTTTCATAACAACTGAGTATGAAAAAGCAAGGATCAGGGATAACTCCAAGCCAGATAAAGAGGCCTAGGAATTTAGCTTTGTCTTCCCACCTCCCTTTCTCATAAAACATTACCCCTCTGAGGTGCTGGCGCCCTAATCCAACTCCCCACCCTCTATGAATCCAGGATCCCATTTTTGCGCCCTATATTAGCTTGACAGAGCTCATATTATCCATCCATCTTCACTACCTTCACAAATGAGGTTCTCTGCATAATATTCCTTCAGCAATCTCTGTTGAGAAGTTGGAAATTGAAAATGGCTTATGGTGTTACCTTCCCACAAGATATCTTCATTTGGCCAGCAACCTTCAATTCCTTGAAACAGATGAGTAATTAATGGTGGTATTTCTAGGACCAAGATAGTTAAGACATGAATGTTTCTAATTATGTCATATATGCTAGAGACAGAGTAATTTTTAAAATATATATTCTGTCATCCACAAGACTGAAAACTCTGACATCTACACTTCACCACTTCTCCCTTTGGGAAGTAAGAAAGTGTGGGAATCTTGACACATGTCCTTCCCTTAGGGCTTATCCAGTCTTTATTTAAATATTCCAGTAATAGAGATCTCAGCAATTAGCAATGTAATCCATTCAGTGAACATCAAAAATTAATAAAATTTCATGCTGATGCCAAATCATAACACTTGAATTTTCTACCCATTGATCCAAGTTTTGTCCTCTGAATGACAGAAATCAAGTCATATTATTCTTCTGATAAGATTTCAAATATTGAAAGACAATTATAATGTCTTATATTTTCCAGATTTATATGCTAAGATATAATTTTATGCTCTCTTAACATCCCATTTTTTTCTTGAATATGCTTTGGTTCAGCATTTCCCATAATGCTGGTCTAGGAGTTTTGGTTTCATTGTTGTTTGTTGTTTGTTTTTTTTTAATTTCTAGGTCCTACCCACATAGACTATGATCCAGTGATTCTGGGATAGGACTAGATGGGAACTCTAGGTGAAGTCTAATCAGTATAGATAAAAGAAATAATTGTCTCCCTGATTTCAAATACTCTATTGCTATTGATACAGTCTGAGTGCCTCTATCATAATTATTAGTATTAAGCATTTTCAGTATACAAGCAAATAAAATCTCTAGAAGTTATCTATACTATCTATTCCAGTGCATTGGACAATTGTGCCAAGGGACACTCCTCATAAGTAGTGACTAACATTGTTATTTTGATAGCCTCTCAGCCTGGATTAAACCTGTAATTTAATTTTTGATTTTTCAAATCAAGAAATGTTCCATTCAGTAAAAGCAGATCTTCAGCTAAGTTGTGGAAACTTAGTAATTTGTGTCTTCATGATTACATGCATGGTCCAATATGGGAAATAACTATGTTCATTCCATTCCCACTTATTAATCTTTCCCTCACATTTTTAAATTAAGGTTCAAACCTACCAATATCAAGAAAAATTCCAGAGGTACCTCTGCCTTCCCTCTCCCCATAACCATTCAATAAATCCTTGAATTTGTTTTAGGTGCTTACATTTAGTACCAGTCTTCCAAGGATAAAAACAATTTCTCATATCCTTTAGAAAATCTCAATAGTGTTAGGCTTTGTAGTTTTCATGCAGTGGGTGATTTAAAAAATGAAGAATTATTCAAAGAAAGTTAGTAACTTTTTCTACTGTAACATCTTCACACCTTAATTTCTCTTGTTTTTCAAAATATTTTTATTAAGGGTTTATTAGGTGCCAGGCACTATAGTAGACACTTGGGAGAGGCAATGAATAAAACCTATGTTCCCTCATTTATGGAGCTTAAAGACTAGATGGGAAGACATGTATTAAACAAATAACCACATAGAAAAATATACAATTAAAATTATTGTAGACATTGTGAAGGAAATGTAGAATGACAGATTATTATGGGGCCTGATTTAGATCAGGATTAAGAGAAGACTTAGACAATCGTTTTAGGAGAGACCTGAATGATGTTCAGGCTATACTTGGGCAAAAAGGATAAACTCCAAGCAGAGTTGGAATAGTGCAGGAGAAAGCCCCAAAGCAGTAAGGAGCTCAGCTGCTTTGGGGAAGTGAAAAAAGACATGTGGCTAAACTGAAAGGAAAATGAATCATGATTAGGCTAGACAAGAACCAGCTTATACAGATGCCAGTTATAAATCAAGTTAGAGCATTTTAGATTTATCCTAAATATATTAATACATAGACATTGAAGAGTTGTAGCAGAGAATGCTGCATTTTTAAAAGATCACTCAAGGCTACTATATGCAGAATATGTTGATGGGAGACAAGAAGAAATAGAGATCAAGTTTGGAAGCTTTCACAGTAGATAGTACAAGAGAGTAAAGATATTTGCTTAGACTACAATGATGACAATGGACATGAAGAATTAGGCAGATACATTGTGGAGTTATGGTCTAGGGCAAGTGATCCCCAACCTTTTTGGCATCAGGGACCAGTTTCATGGAAGACAATTAAGGCAATTTTCCCTGGGTGGGGTGAGGGGTGGTTCAGGATGATTCAAGCACATTACATTTATTGTGTAGTCAAACCTCTCTGCTAATGCTGATCTGTATTTACAGCTGCTCCCCAGCGCTAGCATCACCACCTCAGCTCCACGTCAGACCATCAGGCATTAGATTCCCATAAGAAGCACCCAACCTAGATCCCTCTTATGTGCAGTTTGCAGTAGGATTCACTCTCCCATGAGAATCTAATGCTACTGCTGATCTGACAGGGGGCGGAGCTTATGTGGTGATATGAGCATGGGGAGCTGTTGCAAATACAGAAGCTGGCCTGCTGCTCACATCCTGCTGTGCAGCCCAGTTCCTAACAGGCCATGGACCAGTCTGGATCCCGACCTGGAGGTTGGGGACCACAGGTCTAGAGGAATCAAAAGGGAGATGTAGAGTTTGACATATTTGCTTTTATACAATGCCTATAAACTCCATGTATTTTCTATAACTGCTAAAACTCACAATTATATCTTTATGTCTAATCACCCCTCTGCCTTTTGTCTAATTGTTCATTTCAGATAAAAGCAATATCTGCTTAACTTTGCACAACAAGATACATATGTTATGGTCTCTTAAATTCACTTGATGGAGTTCTATCTAACAAGATTCTGGGGTTCCTTGTGAGTGGGTATTGTAAATATTTAAGAGAATGTCATAAGGGGCAGGCTTTTAATTCGGTTCAAAAGAACAAACCTGACATTCTCCTTAAATGGATTTTTTTCCCCAAAAGTTCATATCAGTTTTGAGTCTGGAATGTGAACTTCATCAAATTATCCTCAAATGTAAGCTTTCAGTAATCACTAATACCCTTAACCTCAGTGAAACACATCTCTAAATTTGCAATAAGAATATAAATACATTTTAATATTGTAAATAATGTTTCTATATGAAAGGTGCAGGGCTTCCAAATATACACAGGTTGTATAGGATGAGATTGTACAATAAAAATAGTCAGATTCTTACTGCATTTGAATATGGGAATATAAACCTCCTTGGTCCTAAGCTGTACACTACAAAAAAAGGGGGAAAATAGAGTGGTAAAGTCATATAGCATTCTTTAACTTTAAAAATTGCACTAACTCCTCTTCTCCTAAAATGTCAACTGAAAAAGAAACAATATGAATTACATAACTGCAGATACTCATTCCTTTGTTTTTGCTAGAAAAGGAACAGATATTGAAAAAAGGAGGGGAAAGAGAGGGAACTAAACAAGTGGAAAGAGATTCCAAAAGGATTTATAAATATAAAGACCATATCTTCTCCATCAATCCACATTCCTATTTCAACCTTGATCATTTTCTTCATGGCCAATAAGCACTAACCTAGTGTAAAATAGTGTAGGAAGAGTATATGCATATATGACAGATAAAACACAAGCAGCACCCATTTTGGGTGTTTTTATCATTAACTGCTGTTCCATAAACTGAACATACAATGGGCTGTGACACTGGATAAATCATTTGTTTCCACTTGTTATTGATGACATTTCATAACTCGTTTGGGGCTCTGCTTTGCCCCGTCACTCATGAGTTATGAGGTCATCAATCATGACTGGGAATAAATGATTTATGTAAGTCGCCCTATTGTATATTTCGAGTACAGTATACAATAAAACACACACTATTGATTTCTAATATTGTTGCATTACGTTTATCATGTGTGTTTGTGAGACTGTGATCTTGCATCATCTGCTGCAACAATTGAGTATGAAATGTCAAAATAACTTATAGGAAAAGAAACACAAAATGATTCCTATTTTTAATTAATATCTTAAAGTCATTTTAAAGGTCTCCTTGAATTAAAAAATATATTGTGTCAAGAAAGGGGAATTGCAATTAAGAGCCCGAAAATATGTGAGTTCATGATTAAGAAAAAGAAAAGGTCTGAGAGGGATCCTTTGAATAGAGCATTTGCTATCTTGAGTAACCTACTAAGATACTAAGGAAACACCGTCCACTAAGGAACATTTTGGGATTGTATATTATACTTGAGAGGATCAATGGCTTAGTAACAGGGATAACATGGAAATAATAATAAAAAAAAAAACTTCTTCCAGCCATTTCTAAAAAGAAAAAAGATAGAGTGGGGAGAGAAAAAACATTCCCTTCATTGACAAACAACAACGTTTAGCCTCTTTAATTCAGGTGGAGTTTGCAAAGAACCCACAAGGACGATTGAGTGACATAGTAATGCAAAATAAACGCAAAGTGATCAAGAAAATGCTTTTATTTGAATAGAGTTCTTTAAAGAGGAACATGGCATCTTAAGAGATTGAAGAATTTTTCTTTTCCTTCTATCCCGTTCCATTCACATTTTTTCTTCCTGATAAGCTTAAAACTATAAACATGTTTTTTCAAAAAGAGTATAACTACAAGAAAATGCAAAGATATTTGAGGGAGGCAATCAAAAACATATTGAAAATCAAGCCTAAAATAAGAGCATCAAAAATCCAGGAACTTTCAGCTATTTGCAATTACAAGAGTAATTGCTATTTTAACATGTTTTGCTTGTTCCAGAGAAACTCTGGTTTGTAAGTTGAAATTTAAGAAGTTTAAATCACAGCAAAATCTTTTAGAAGCTGATCAGGACTAAATATACAATCAAAACAACCTATTATCTACATATTTTAGTTGATTTTTTTTAAAAGTTATCTCTCTGAGCAATATTACATAGATATTGACCAGCTGTGTGTCACCCCCAGTGATGATTTTTACAAAATATTTAATCTGAAGTATAAAGAATTTAGAAACTGTGACTCAGGTGTGGCAAAGGCAATATATATAACCAAAACATTTGTACCCCCATAGTATGCTGAAATAAAAAAAGAAAAGAATTTAGGTAAGATATAAAGAAAATTTTCTTCTTCTAATAGGAAAGTATTAAATATTTACATTAACTATTGAGAATAGTTGTAGAATTTGGAATTTATAATAGCAGTTTCACTTTTCAGACTGGTTTAGGTGTGTAATAATCTAATGATCTAATGACCAAGAGTTGCATTTGAATTTCAGACAATTTCTCATAATTTCTTTTTTTCTTAATTTTATGATAATACTAAATAATTAAGATCACTGTTTTACAGAACAATGGCATAAGAGGAATGGGGATTTCAAAAGTGAGTATTAGCAGCTTTTGCAATTAGAAGATGACATATTTCTTTTTTTATTTTTTTTATTTCAGCATATTATGGGAGTACAAATGTTTAGGTTACATGTTGCCTTTGCCTGACCTGAGTCAGCTTCAAGCGTGTCCATCCCCTAGACAGTGAGCACTGCATTCATTAGGTGTATATATACCATGATGACATATTTCTTGAGAAAGTGCATCAGAGGTACATGGTTTAGCTAAAAATTCTTAGACTCGGTCCAATATTATTTAGAAATAGTTCATTTTTTAATTTTATTCTAGATTATTTTCTAGGTGCTTTAATTAATTATAAGATTTCTTAAGCCAAGGCCCATGAATGGTCTTTAAGGGAGTTTAAGAACTACCCAAAATTGTATTTAAAACTATATGTAAGTTTGTGGGGAGAGAGCCCACAGCATTATTAAGATGGTCAAACTCTATTCAAAGCCCAGGTCCAAAAAAAATTTTTTTTTTTTTAAAGATTACAAACCATTGATTTGAGAGAGAGGCTGTCATTCACAAACAAGTCTATTATTCATCTTCCAAATTGTTTACAAAATTAATGAAATCCTAATCTTGGTTTTCTTTTTTACCAGGTTTTCTCTCTCTCTCTCTCTCTCCCTCTCTCTCTCTCTCTCTTTCTCTTTCTCTCTCTCTCTCTCTCTCACACACACACACACACCACACACCACACACACACACACACACACACACACACACATACCTGTGATTCATTTTGGCAATTGGTTGATCAGAGGGAAGTGGTGAATTTTGCTATCTTTCAAATGGCTTTGGATAAAAGCTTGGTTGTAAATTCAATAGTTTGAAGTTGTCAACTAAAGTCACTTTTTTTTCTTATGTGCAGATATCAGTTAAATGTGATTTCCCTTCTCCCCCACATGTAATTAAGGAGTAGTTGCTACTTAAATTCAGCACTCACATATGGAATCAGAACGAACAGTCATTTAAGAAAAAAAAATTCTCCTCTTCTAAAACTAAGGGTAAACCTTGTAACTTTTAATTTCATATTTTACATTTTTAATGATAAAATATGATGAGATGTAGAAAGAAGATTATCATTTGATATAAGGAGGCAACATAGAGAAGTAGGAAGTATAATTAAGAAGCATTCCTTGCAGATTTGTACAGTAAGTGGTGCATGATGAATCCACAATTTTTTTCAAAAAAAGTAAAAGAATGAAAGAAAAAGAAACTTGAGTATAAACCTGGTTTAATCAATTTAGAGCTGTTTTAATGAGCTTGTTCCCCAAGCATTAGAAATGCTGATGGAGCCACAGCGTCTTGTACCAGGATGAGTATGAGGAGACTGGGGACTTAACCCCAGCCCTGCTCCTGCCTCATTGAGTGACCTCAAGCCAGTTAACCCATCTGTTGTTTTTCAGAAGGTGATGACTTGGAGACTGCCTAGCAATTGCTGTGCATTAATAGGGTGACAGTCAGAGGAAGACGCCTGGGGCAGGAGAGCTTCAGTGTGAGGAAATCAGCCTTTGCTGCTTTGCCCAATCATGTCAGCCCCGCTGCTCTTTCAGGGGGCTTCCTGCCATTGTTGTTCCAGCTCTGGAGCACCCCATGCTGCCAAAGCCACTGCAGGGGGTCACCTTTAACAGACAACCTCATTTTCAAATTTCCAGACCACTAAATCAAATGAACCAGTGCAAGGGTAATTTTTTTAAGGTTGCCAAAGAGATTCATAGAAGAGATGCCTATCCTGGGAAGAGAGAATTACAGCAGGAGATTTGCTTTGTGAAGACTGGAAAAGAAAGTAGATCAGAAAGCAGTTTCTTTAGTTTGGGAATTATTTAGATTTTTAAATTGTGTTTTGCTCTCCATCAAATTGGATTAGATTCCTTGAATTTTCTAAGACTTTGATCCAACCCATTTCACATTTACAAATTAAAAAGCAGCTTTGGCAGTGAAAATCATATAAGATACAACAAGAAAGCTGTGAGGGGCATACAGGCTGATTTAGCCTAAAGGCCTATCCACTGTGCAATGTCTCATACCAACATGTTTGTATTTTGAGAAAATATATTCAATTCCTATTTTGCTAAACACTCTATTGATGAATAGAGATATGTAGTCAGAAAATTCTGTATATCTATTTTCCTCCTCTATACTGTACCATGTTTCTAAACCCAATGATAATTTATTTCATTGGAAATGATGTCCCTTAAATTTCAGTGTGCTACAAATGCTGACTTGTTAAAAATATTAAACAAATTTTAACCAAAGCTAAAATAAATGTCATGTTATACATTTTGTAACATGTCCATGACAACTAGACACACCTTAACTAACCATGTAGAAGTGAAAGCAATGAGGAAAAAGGAAGAGGATTGAGTATTCAAATCTAAAACTTGGACAACAGTAAATCTGGCTGTGCAAAATTTTAAAGAGAAAATCAAATTTGTCTTCTGTCATTTTAGTGTTGTGAATTGGTTGATATTCACTGCTAGAGAGCTGGTGTTGCCCTTTGGGGGTGTCTTTTCAGTTTGATTCTTCGTACTTCCAGATTTCTTTGCAGTGTGCACCGTCTGGGGGATGGACATGCTTGAAGCTCTGACTCAGGTGGGGCAAAGGCAATATATGTAACCTAAACATTTGTACCCCCATAATATGCTGAAATAAAAATATATAAATAAATAAAAAGAGAAAATGAAACAGGTCATCTTATACATGAGCAAGAAGTTTGAGCCACATATCCAAACTACAAAGACTAGATAAGGCATCCTTTAAGCAATCAAAGGATTCTTAGCTACATACAAGCAGAATCTGTCAGCATAACTTTGGGAGGCTGAGACAGGAGGATTATTTGAGGTCAGGAGTTCGAGCCCAGCCTAAACAACATAGGGAGACCCCATCTCTCCAAAACAATTTTAAAATATAAGCCAGGCATTGTGGTGCATGCTTGCAGTCCCAGCCTCCCAGGAGGCTGAAGCAGAAGGATCATTTCAGCCTAGGAGTTCCAGTCTGCAGTGAGCTATGATGACACCACTGCACTCTAGCCCAGACAACAGAGTAAGGGGCGGGTGGGAGGGGGGGGGATCCTTCAGCATAGTACATCCCAGCAACTTCCCAAAGCTGCCATGCCATGTGTGTGCAGAGGTTCATCAATAGGGTTTGAAAAAGACTGCTATTCTCCAGACAGTGCTCACTACATGAACGCTAACATAAATCAAAAATACTGGCATGTGTTCCCTGTAGTCACTACTGCTTAATCCACTTACTCTAACCCTTCCCACCTTCACACAGGGTCATCTCTCCATGTAACCGACATATTCCCCTTTCAAAAATCTTTTCTTTCATGAAGGTTTATAAATGCTTTATTGATTTTTCCACACAAGGCCAGTCAACTTCTGACTTCACAAGAAGAGTCGAATAAAGTGGCTGAACCCACTGCTGTTTCCCTACCTACATAACTAAAGTACCACTACCAGTTAATTTCCGTTCTACCAATTGACCCCGTCTTAGAACAGCCATCATCAGCCTCATGGTCCCCAAAGGACAAAGACTTTGCTGAGCTCCTGCCTGACTACAGAGTTACAAGCTCACTGGCCAAATAACTTCATGGCTGGCTTGATCATCCTCTGAGTTGCAATATTATATACCAGAAAAAAATAATGTTGACCCACATTTTGATGCTTGATTATGTTTTCAACAAATCAGTCAAGAATGATTGTCATATAAAATTTGCATTTTTAAAACAAATTGGGATAATGTTTATAAACTTAAATGTATTTGTTTCTAATTTCATTCATAATTTTTCCACAATTTTTGAGAAAATGTTAATTTTCTTATTGTTCGTTATTATAGGTTATTACAATCTTATGCTACTTCATAGGTTTAATTCTTATTTTATTTATATTATTTATTCATAATTTCTACTTAGTCTCTACTTTCTTCCTTTAAACAAAATTTTAAGAGTTTTCAAAACTGATTTTGCATCCAGTTCTTCCTGCTTTAGAAATTGAATAGCATAATGCAAAAAAAGCACACACACCTACACGATGTATGAGTATGTATATATTATATACATACACATATATCTATTTCTTCTCTCCTGAAAAGTACAAATGTTGGTAAAACTGTTATGAGCAGTATTAAAGTTTCACAGAAAATAAAAGGGAATTTTTTTTAAAGTGTCAGATTTTTAAAAATTACATCAGCTTTTAAACCAGATAAGACTATTAATCATTAAAAATTTCTCTTATAATCTTTCTCCTTGAAAGACATTTTAATTTTTTTTAATATGTTTCATTTTAATTGTGATTTATATACAAGAAAACTCTTCAATGTTAAATGGACACTTTCATGAGTTTTAACAAAATGTATGTACACATGTAAACACTACCTGAATCAGGAACCAGAACATTTCCTTCACCATAAAGTTTTGTTTTATGTCTCTTTATCATCAATTCACTCCTCCCACCTTAGTCCCTACCATCCACAGATCTGTTTTGTCATTGCAAAATTGCCTTTTTTAGAATTTTATATAAGTGGAATTGCATATAGTATGTAATCTTTTGTGTCTGGCTTTTACTATGAGCATTTGAGTATAAATATTTGTGTTGATATATATTTTCCTATTTGGGGGGTAAATACCTACCAGTGGAATTTCTGAGTTATATGTAAGTGTATATTCAACTTAATAAGAAACTGCCAAATTATTTTCTATAATGTTTATGCCATTTGTTTTCCCACAACAATGAATGAGTTATACAGCTGCTCTATATTTTCACCAACACTTAGTAAGATCTCTCTTTTTAATTTAGAAATTATAGTGAGTATGAAGAGGTATCTCATTTTATTTTGAGGTTCAATTTATGTACAATACAATTTACATTATAAATGTATGGTTCAATAATTTATGCACTGTGCAATTATCACCAGTATTCAATGTTAGAACATTTTCATCACCCCAAAAGTTCCCTCATACCTGTTTCCAATCACTACTCCCATCACCAGCCCCAGGCAAGCACTGATCTGCTTTATATACACTTGAAATTTCTAGAAATATAATATAAATAAAATCATTCAATATCTAGTCTTTTGTGTCTGGTTACTTTGACTTACCATAATGTATTTGAGGTTTGTTTGTGTTGCTGCAGGTATAAGTAGTCCATTCCATTTTATTTTTTAATTATATTCCAATTTATGTATGTACTGCATTTTGTTTATTCCTTTACCAATTGATGAATGTTTGGATTATTTCAGTTTGAGAACTTTATAAATAACAATTCTACAGGTTAAGTAACCCTTATCTTAAATATTCTGGTCAGAAGTGTTTTGGATTTTGAACTTTTTTCAGATTTTTTTACAGGTTCAGCATCCCTAATCCAAAATTCAAAAGGCTCCAATGAGCATTTCCTTTGACCGCATCATGTCAGCACTCAAAAATTCGGGATTTTGGAGCATTTTGGATTTCAGATCCAAAATCTTCACTAACCCAGGTATTTTCAGTCTTTTGGATTACAGCTATTCTATTAAGTGTGTAATGATACCACATTGTGGTCATTTCACTAATGACAAATGATATTGAGCATCTTTCATGTGCTTATTAGCCACTCATTGTTTTGGTTGCAAACTCTATTCAAATTATTTATATGCCACAGTGTATTATGACTCATTAAATCATGTTGTATCCCATGTATATTTAATTATAATTTGTCAATTAATGATTAAAAATAAAAATTGCATGAGTAAAATAATTCATTTACCCATTTTCAAACTGGATTGTTATCTTCCTATTGGGCTGTAGAAGTCCCTAATATATTCCAGATACAAGTCCTTTATTAGATATATGATTTGCAAATATTTTTCTCAATCTATGGCTTGACTATTGAAGGGCAAAGATTTTAATTTTGTTGAAATAAATTTACTAATTTTGTTATGTATGGATCAGACTGTTGGTATCACATCAAAGAAATTGGTACCTAAGCCAGGATTTCTTAACAGTGGAACTAAGTTAAATATCTCCTTTAAAAAAATGAACACTTTTCTATGGAATATAACAGAATTCAGTCTCCACAGCATTACATTCAAATAACCATGATAAAAATCTAAAATCACTTGAGATATGAAGAATCACGAAAATGTGACCCATTTTCAAAGGAAAAGAGTATCAGTGAGACCAATCCTGAGATGACTCAGATATTGGAATTATCATACAATGGTTTTAAAGAAACTTTTACATCAGTGACCTAAAGGAAAATATGTATGCCAACAAATGAAAATATAGGAAATAGCAACAAAATTATATTTTGTTTTTATTAAATTTATTTTTAATTGTCAAGCGAAAATTGTATATATTCATAGTATACAACATGATATTTTGGTATATGTATGCATTATAGAATGACTAAATCAAGCTAATTAACATACACATAATCTCACATACTTATCTTCTTATTGGAATGAGAACACTTCAGTTCAACTCTCTTAGCATTTTTTCAAATATACAAAATATTGTCATTAACTATAGTCACCATGATGTACAATAGATCTCTTGAAATTATTTCTCTTGTCTAACTAAACTTTTTTTGTCATTTAACCAATATCTCTCCAACTAGCCTCAGATAACCACCACTTTATGTTTTTATGAGTTTGACTCTTTTTATACTCCACATATAAGTGAGATTGTGTGGATTTATCTTTATATGCCAGGCTTATTTCACTTAACATAATGTCTTCCAGGTTCATCCGTGTTGCCACAAATGACAGGATTTCCTTTTTATTAAAGGCTAAATACTATTTCATTATGTATGTATACTACATTCTGCTAATGCATTCATCCATTGATGGATATTTAGGTTGATTCTATATCTTGGCTATAGTTAATAATACTGCAATGAACATGGGAGTGCAGATATGTCTTTGATATACTGATTTCTGTTTTTGGATGTATATCCAGTAGTGTAATTGCAGGATCATATAGTTCTATTTTAAATTTTTTAAGGAGCCTCTACTGTTTTCTGTAATGCCTGTACTAATTTACATTCCCACCAACAATGTGAAAGTGTTCCCTTTTCTGTTTACATTCTCTCAAACACTTATTATCTTTTGTCTTTTTGATAACAGCCACTCTAAAAGATGCCTACTATTTCTATTTTTTCAAAGCATGTGTTTCCCCCCACAAAATAATATTTATTGTTGGTCTCCTTCTTCTAGACTAAGTACTATGCAGCAGATATATTTGTATATTTTGTTCACTGCCTGAATCCCAAGTACCTAAAATAGTGCTGGACATACATTAAGTGCTAAATAAACATGTCTAAGTGAAGGAATTGAACAATCCCTATAAGGGATATCTAATTTGTTAGATTGACACTATGATATGTTCAATTTTTATGAAGTAGTGAAGGCAGTAATGAGAGTTAAATCATTAAGTGGAAAACAGAAAACAGTATAATTCACTCAATTACCATTGTTAACTGAAAAAAAGCCAAATTCTTTAAAATAATTTTAAAGAGATTTATTCTGAGCCAAATTTGAGGACCATGACCCAGAGGCACACTTAAGAAGCTTGAGCAAGTGGACTCACTGTGGTTGGGTTACAGTTTGGTTTTATACATTTCAGGGAAGCAGGGGTTACAGGTAAAGTCATAAATCAATAGGTGGGAGGCATACATTGGTTTGGCCTGAAAAGGTGGGCCTCTCGAAGGGGAGGGCTTACAGGTTTTAGGTGGGTTTAAAGATTCTTTGACTTGTAATTCGTTAAAAACATGAAGCTTTGTCTAAAGGCTTGGAATGTTTTAACATAAGGAGCTGTTTATAAGAGATAAGCCACAGGACATATATTTGTTGTGTAAATTGAGAACCTGCAGGATTGTCTTGCATACCCTTAGGCCTGTTAATGCGTCACAAATGATGTCCCCAAGAAAGGAGGGGGGCATGATAAAGCAAGTCTGACCTCCCTCCTCCCGGCAGGCAGTTTAGTTTTAGGATATTCCTTTGGCCGCAAGGGGATCCATTCAGTCAGCCAGTGAGAGTTGAGCCTTAAGATTTTCTTTTAGTTCACACAATGTATTATCAGATGTTGCTTTCATTCGTTTATTTATTTCAAAACATTTATTCAGTGCTTATAAGTTGTACTTCACCGTCATTTATATAGCTATATCCATCCATATACACAAGAACATACATATCATTTATGAACACTTAGACAAAGGCACGGATGCAAGAAGCAAAGGGGGGAAAGGAGGATCATAGTAAAAGGAAAATGAGAATAAAATGGAGACAATCATGGGCTGGTTTGTGGAGTCACAGGACCTTAAGTGGTTTGTGGGGAGCTGAAGAGCAAGAACAACAAAAAAATGAGAGGTGATGTCACAGAATTATCAGGAAATATCTCACCTGGGTCTCTCATGAACCTTAACTTTGATCAGGTAGGGTAGGTTAGCCTCATTTCACATAAACCCCACTCCCTTTATTCCTGCTCCTGAGATTCCTATCTATTCAAAACCTGAGATTTTAATACCAATCTTCTTTCTCCCAAGGTACCACATCTCCTGGTTTCATTAAACTGCTATAGTGCATTTCCTGAAACTCAAAAAAAGGTATTTGGTTACTTTCTTAACTAAATAAAAATGAAATATTAGACTGGTGCTTTCCTGCAACTGTTTGCCTACATATTCTCAGGGAATGAATTCTCAAACCAAACAGGGGAGCTGCCCCATTGGTTTTTTTTTTTTTCGTGCTTTCTGTTTTTTCATTTCTTTTCTCTACACGAGTTCTTTTTAAGTAGAAGTGACATTCATTTGTGAGCATTATACAATAATTAATTTGTATCAGGCTTTCCAAATTAATTATGTTTATAGGATTACTTCCAAGTGGGAGTTTTCACATGACTTTGAAAGTAATTGTTAAAATTGCAAGCTTTCCTGTGTTTTCCAAATTACTAGGATTTCAATCCAGTGTGCATTCTTATATTTGTAAGGTCCATATCTGGTGTGCTTTATTATGTGTCTTTAAATGGATATGAGAGAAATGAAGGCATTGCCACATTCTGTACATTCATAAACTTTTCCTCAGGAATGAATTCTTTTCTGTCTTCAAGTGGAACTGGAACTGAGGGCTTAACCACATATTTGCATTCATAAGGATATTGTTCACTGTGAGTCCTTCCAGGTTTTCAAAAAGAACTCGAAAAACTGAAGGCTTTATCACATTTCTTACAGTCATAGAATTTTCCTCTAATGTGAATACTTTCAAGTCTTTGAAAGCAACTGGGAATTTTTAATGCTTTAACACATTTTTTACATTAAAAGGGTTTCTCTCCAGTATGAGTTCTTTCGTGTTTTCAAAGGGAACTGGAAAGAGTAAATGCTTTACTACTCTTCTTATAGGCATAAGGTTTTTCACCACTATGAACGCTTTATGTCATTAAAAGGAATTAGGGGAACTGCATGCTTTCCCACAACCCTTACACTTGTAACTTTTCTCTCCAGTGTGAGTTCTTTCACATATTTGACAGGTATTGCAAAAACTGAAGGCTTTACCACATTGTTTACATTTATAGGGTTTATCTCTTGTGTGAGTTATCTGTTGTATTCAAAATGAAGTGAGAAAATTAAAGTCATTGCCACATACCATACATTTATAAGGTCCATTTCCAATGTGAGTTACTATGTGTCTTCAAACACTCATGAGAGAAATAAAGGCTTTCTCACATTGTTTACATTTAAATAGCTCCTCTCCACATTCCTCACACTCATATTGTTTGTGTCCAACATGACATATGATGTGCCTATTTATGGACAAATGACACATGAAGACTTACACATACACTGCATTCCCATGGTTTTACTCCAATAGGAATTTTCTTGTTCAGATTAAGATTTGGAATCTGGTTCTTGAAGGTTTCCTGCATCATATCTCTGTAGAGATTCTTCTGAGAAAAATCCAGCAAAGCCCACTTCTCCTGGGTGAAGTTCATGGCCACATCTTCAAAGGCCATTGAGTCCATTTTCTGGCTTCCAGGGTGTTCCAATGTCCTTCCTGTAGATTTCTCATTATCTGCATGTCACAGGGCAACAGAGGCTTTGACAGAGCCACCTGGGGCCTCCAGGAGCAGAAGAGACAGAGCAGTGGAGGCAGAATGCCCAGAAACTCTTACATATCTACTCATAACCCTGACTCCCATCTAAAACAATCCTTAGAGTACATTTCTCTAGTTTTGGACATGATTGAATCAGTCTGTTCTACGGTCAGAAAATGAATTTATGAATTTTGAAGGATATCCCAAAAAAAGACTAAAATACAAAATGTTGTCCATTGCTTTCTGACCCTTCACCAGGAAATAATTTTGCCATGTTATCTCAAATTCTATCACCCAAGCCTTCTAGCTGAGCTTTTATTATATTTACTCTATATTTTTAAAGGTCACTTAGAAAACATGTAAGATGTCATAAACTGGTGACCAGGCTAATAAAACGATTCTATTGGTTAACCAAGATTACATAGCTCACATGTGGTAACTTTACTGAGGGATTTACTGAGCTCCAAGTGATTATACTTTGCTCTGAATAATATTATATTTTCAAGATTATAGATCGAAAAAACAAACATAATGTATTAAATGAAGCATATGTTTAAGGAAACATGATGTATTGGAAAGAGCTCTGAAGTCAGACAGGCTTGAATTTGAATCCCTGCTCAGCTATTTAGTAGCTGTGTGGCCTTGGGAAAGTGCCTTCACTCTCTGAACCTCAGTTTCTTCATGTGTTAAATGGAGGTGATATCATCTACTTCATCAGGGATTTTTTTGTAAAAGATAGTAATCAATAGGTGTTCCATACCTAAATATCAATTATCATTTAAAGTGAAGTTATGTGTGAATGAATAAATTTTGTACTTTAGAATTCCATGGTAATTATACCTTCTAGAAGATATGTAATGAATGGGCTAGTATAGTGGCTCATTAATTCAAAAATTATTTATTGAGCACCTATTCTATGCTGAGCATTGTTCTGCATATTGTGGGGGATACTGTGCTCTAATGGAACATAGTAGGATACACTAAACTGCTGTAACAAATTAAGCCAAATATGTAATGGTTCAAATGCAACAGAGGGTCAATTCTTGTTCATGTAGCAATCCCAGATGAGTATTCAGGTAACTAGGTAGCCTTTCTATTTTCAACATGTAGTTTTCCATATTGATTTAGTTGTCACCATTTCAAATGAAGGTAATGAGGCAAATGAAGCTTGGAAGTGCATGTGTGGAGGTTCTATGGGCAAGTCCTGGAATTGACACATATAACTTCTGCTACCATTCCACTAGAGAGAACTTAGCCAGATGGTTTAACCTGACCGCAAGGGAGGCTGGGAAATGTAGTATAGCTGTATGCCCAGGAGAGAACAGAGATTGGTAGACAGTTTTCAGTCTGCAATAGATTTCTGGAGAAGTAATATAAGAAAGAAAACAAATGTCAGTATGCATAGGGAACTGGAATTTATATAAAGGCTGAGGGACACACAGTCACACTTCTGCTCTTGGAGGAAAGTCTCACGATATAGATCAATGTATTTGTATATCTTCCAATATATTATAGCCCTATATGTACTTTTATTTACTTTTATTCATTCGAGCTGTTCTTTTCTGAAAGGATCATAGAAGAACCTTCTACTAAAGCAGATGATTTCCTTATGGCCTGAGAAGTTTTATATTTCTCTCTCTCCCTCTCTCTCTCTCTCTCTCTGTCTCACACACACACACACACACACACACACACTCCTGCTTGCTCTCTCTTTTTTTTCCTAAGCCCATATTTAGATCAGAGGGGCCTTAAAAAGAATTAAGCCTCTATGTAGTCTCTCTCCCCTCCCATATTTCCCAAGGCCTTCTTAGATGCCTCCTATAGTTCCCTAGAGCAACATGGCAAAAGTATCTGCTCCTGCAATATATACTATGTCCCTGCAAAAGCGGGGGAAAGCCAACTCAAAGAGAATACAGAGAGAGAGAAAGAGAGAGAGAGACTTGCTGAATAGTTATATTCTGTGTAAATTTTAAAAGCTTATTTTTAAGCCAGTATCATAGATCTGATAATCATATTTCAATGGAAAAGAATCCAAGAATAAGCTAGCAATCAGGTGATCATAGATACAAGAAGGGTTTCCTAAAATAGATAAAAGTCCTCTTTTCCTGAATTCAGTGGTCAAACAAAGTCCCCCATGGGAGAGGTTCTTATGTTGGTGTTTGTTGTTTGGATTGATTAGAAGAGTCTTTTATTATTTTTATTATTTCAGCATATTATGGGGGTAAAAATGTTTAGGTTACATATATTGCCTTTGCCCCACCTGAATCAGAGCTTTGAGCATGTCCATCCCCCAGATGGTGTGCATCGCACTCATTATGTATGAATATACCCATTCCCTCCTCCCTATCCCACCTGCCCAACACCAGATGAATTTTATTCCTATATGGAAGAGTCTTTATTCCTCTGCGACTGGAATTATAGCTCTCAGTAAAGATTGCAAACCTGTCCCTGCTTGTGTGTGTGTGCACATTTAGGTATTGTCCCCCCACACACACACACACACATATATCCACCATATTTCGCTTCGACAATCCTGGTGAGAGTACTAATATCTTTTGTGAATTGGCCATGTACAAAGCCTGGTCAGACTAGGGTAGCTGGCAAAATGAGGTTTGGGAGGGAAGGAGATATAAAAGTGAAAGTATGGAAGTAAGGGCACAAAGAACACCCTTATAGAAATGGTGAAGCAAATTCCATTAAATCATTAGGAATTCATTCTTTGGGCCTATAAAGAATTCTAGACTGTGGCAGACTTTTACTAAAATGCAAATGTCTATGGGAGGGATTATATTTTTAGATGTGCCCACTAATATGTCTATTAGAGGAAATAGCTGACAGGACAGCAAAGGGCAAGGCCCTATAAAAAGGAAAATCAGACTAGACCTGAAGGGGAGGAAAGAGCAAAAGTAGGATGATGGGGTTGGGAAGAGAGGCTGAACAAGAATAGAAGCTACCAAAGATAAGTATTTGTCTGTCTCATATATTTGATTGGGTCCATTTCCAGATGTTTTTCTTTTTCTGCAATTTCCTCATGCTATTTTATACTTCTTTTCCTAGTTTCTATTCTTTGATTCCTAAATCAGATCCAAGGTTGATCTAGTAGATTGAAAGATACAGAGTTAGTGTGAAGTTTCTGGGCAAAATAGATGACGTATACGAGAGTAGAAATTCAAGTTATAAACAAGAGAAATGGGAAGTATAGAAAAATATGTATTAATATTATGGCTCTTTCTTGTTTTTCTCATTAGAGCATTTTAATCTCAGTTTGTTTTCTCACCCCAAGTAACAGAATCAAAATTACATTACACTAGCTTTAGTATAGAAGAAACTAGTAGACAGTCCAGGGAAAGGACATTAAAAAAATCCAAAGTATCCAGGAAGATTGAGTTATAAATCCTGCCCACTACACATTATAAATAACATTAAACAAACAGAAAATTGGCAGTGGAATTTTCAAAATAAAGAACTTGCTTTGGATTAGTGAAGAAAAAAACACCATATCATGAAACTTCTGAATATCCTAGAACTCTTGAGGTTTTATTTAAAGTTTTATAAATCTATCATTTCTGTTAAAAATATTTTCAAAATGATCAACACTTTATAGCTTAAAATTTTCTTATCCCACTTTCCTAGGAATATATAAGATAGACAGCATTTTTTACATGTTATGACCTGAAAAACCATAATGAAAACACAGATCTTGTTAGCAACGCTTTCTTTACTCTTGTTAAAATACTGCACATACTATATTATTCTTGGAAGGCACAGATCATGACCATAATTAAGAAAATGTTCTTAAGAACCCGGAGTCTTCTTGGATGTTGTTTATTAGTGCATAACCAGCTGTGTATGCTGCTCTATGTCATATTGTTGGCTTATTTTCTCTCTTTGTTCATTGTTTTTTTCTCCTTGAGGGGATTTATTTTTAGAATCTATTGAAATTAGAGAGTTCCGTGGAATTGGATATAATAAATTAAAACAGCTTGATAGAAAAACAAAGAAATTCAAGAAAAAGAAAACACTTGATTTATTTTTGCTGGGAGTAGTCTAAAAAACCCTTGGCTTCTAAGGAAGAAGAAACATTTTATCTAATTGAACCTTGCAATTCCTTAAAAATTAAGAGTTAATCTGTGCATTGATTATTCTTATTTGGCTTAGAAACTAAATAGCTAAAGTGATTTCATAAAGCATACCAAAGAGTAGTACACATATTCTTTGAGAACAGATCTTTCTTAGAGTTTTAATCCAACTTTACTCAAACATTGCAATGACAGACTGCCAATGTGTAGCCCAGGGAATGATTGATTGATTCCCGGTTATCTCTAAGTTAAACTATTTTTCTCTGTCATGCCCACCTAAACTTATTTGTTGTTCATATCACTCCACTTTACGTGATTCAAGTAGGAATATAAAAGAAAATGAGAGAGGGGGAGAAGCTTCATTAAAAAAAGAGAAAAAAATAAATGAAACTACAATATGAAATTGTACATTTTAAGCACCTCAAATTCAATTTATGTAGGACTTATCTTCCCTATTCCAAATCTGCTTCTCCTACTAACTTCCTTATATTGGTAATGACCTCACCATCATATGATTCAACTCAGAAAGCCTAGAATATTCTTGACTTTTCCTACAATGCCCACATGTAGCCACTCATCAAGTTCTGTTAATTTCACCTCTAAAGAAATCTCTCATACCAGTCCCCTCCTTTCAACCTCACTGCCACTGACCTAGTCTGTGCCCTCATCATTTCTCACAAAAACCTCTTCATTAGTCTCTCAGATTTCCTATTTGCCAATCTTCCCTGTTAACCTATTACCACACTGCCATCCGCACATCTCTCTAAAACTCCAATCTGAATACTCCTTTGCTTACATTCCTCATTAGCGTTCATTACTTACAGAATTATTGCTAAATTCCTTACCATAGAGTTCAAGGTTCTCCATAACCTAACTTAGTCTACCTTTCCAACCTCATCTCCAGTCATTCATTCCCATGTATCTCATATGCTAGTACTCAGGATTTATTTTTCTCCCAACTGAACCATGCAGTTTCAGGTCTGACTTTTTATTCCCCTAAAGCTTTTGATCTCTACCTGGGATGCCTTCACCACCTCCAAACACTATTAACTCATATTTAAAGATCCAATTCTCAAATATCACCTTTGCTTCTCAGCTTTCCCTTCATTTCCCCTGTAACCCCCATCCCCACCCTTGGCACACAGAAATAATTGTTCTCTCATGTAGGTTCTTATAAACACTTTTCATATAGCTCCTATCAATTCATATCCTATGTGGATTATATGTGTAACTAGTCATGCCTTATTGCCTGTTTCTCATATCTCTGCTGAGTATGTATCACCATGATCTATATCAAGTGTTCCTGTTAACCCCGATGCTATAGCTGATTGGTCCAAAGGAGAAACTGCTTCACAATGGACAGACCTGGTGGTCCCCATATTTTACCAAGTGGTCATGGTTGACATCACCAATAGTGGAATAGCTTAACATAATGTGCTTTGTGATGCGATGCTGTGGGAAGTATACATACTGTTCACGTGATCTTCTTGCCAGATTTGTTTCACTTGAAGCTAATAATCAGAAGGAAGCATTCAAATAGATCCAGAATGTGGGACATTCTGCAGAACATCTGGCCTAGGCTCTTCAAAAGACTCAATGAAATGAAAATGAGGGCGGTGATGTGCACCTCATATCTACTCTGTGAATCTTTAGGACTTTTAGCCATGTTACAGCAAATGTTACAGCAGGTGGTCCCGAAGACAAACCAAGCCGCATAGGGAGAGTAGGAGAATCAAAGTTTATTCCCCGGCGGGCTCAGAGGGGCCTCGCCACCAAATTCTGAGCACCATCTAACCGATTTTTCCCACTTTTATTAAGTTGGGGTGGTCCAAGGGATGGGGTACCAGGTGTAGGTTAGTTGACGTGTCAGGCAATAGGTTAATATTATGTTGATGCACCAGGCAATAGATTTAGTGTTATGCTGATGCCAGGCAATAGACTCGTTGATGGGTCAGGTAACAGGTTAGTATTATGCTGATGTGGGTCTTCCGTGAGTGGTGGGGGTCTCTGGTGCCTGATGCACCAAGTAATAGATGGGGGTTTCCCTTATCAGCTACAGCCCTTGAATTCAAGCCAGATAATAACCCCTTCCCTTGAATCCAGCATGTCTCAAATCCTCTTAGAAGTGTAATTGATCTATACACCTGTTCGATGCCATCCACTAGAGGAACGCCAGGATTCTTCTGTAACTCTCAAGTAACTGAATCCGCATATCCCTGTCATCCTTGGTTACGTCCCAGGATGTAAGTTCATTCAGCTATCTTTTCTTCCACTAACTACTATTTCTTTTCCCTTGACTAGATCTGCCACTAATCTCTTAATCCCTTACCTCTCCATTGTGCCTTTTAAAACATCCATTACATTTTAACAAGCTGTGCTACCATTTAAGCTCCTTCACTGTCGGTTAAGTTTCTTCTGACCTTAATTTAAATAGATTTATCTCTGGATAACACAACTCTTGCCATACCAACAAGTGGAGGTTGCTGTTTCTCCCACATTTAATTTAGCTCTGGATCAAGTGATGGGATCAGTATCCTCTTAATTTCATGTTACTACTTCTAGAACTTTACACATCTAATGGCATGTGAAATGCCATCAGCTCTAACCACATCTTCTTTGGTTGTAGAGTCTACCAATTCCTGCTAATGTTCTTCCATTTGATGAAGATTAAACACACAATTGCTTAAGTCTTCTTTTCGACTCTAAGTCCTGACATCCTAGGGTATTTCAAATCTATGTTAATGACTCATTCATCATTCTGGACTTTCAGTACCTTAATGTCTTTGTCTCCCATGTCTTCTACCCTATTTTAGCAATCTACTTTCATGACAATACTCTGGATCTTGTAATCACTTAGGACTAATTATCTCTGAAATATTTTCGGCCACTATACCATTTGATAATAATTTGATAATTTTAGGATTCTCAGTCTACCAATTCTAAAACATCAGTTCTTCAACCACCAGGCTCACTGACCCATCTACTTCATTCATATGAACCTTCCTTGGCCTTTGCTTTTCTTCCCTACCAAACTTAAATTCCATGGTCTATCACTTTGACCCTCTGTTGCCGGTATCCTTAACTCCCGTATTTTGTGGCCTAACCCTTGCCTGATGCAGTGCAGTGTTCTATATAAAAATGTATTTAATCAGAGATGATAATTGTGCTATTAAAATCTTCCTTATCCTTACTGATTTTTGCCTGCTTGATGAATCAAACACTGAGAAAGATATGCTAAAATACTTACAATAGTTATTAAATTTCCATTTTGTTTCTATAAATTTTGCTTTATGTATTTTAAGGCTAATGCAAATTTGGACTTATTATCAATAACTTCATGAGTTGAGATTTTTATTATATGGTAACTTTTTCTAAGAATGCGTCATACTTATTGTCTATTTTGCCCCATAATAGTATAATACATAACCTCTCTATTGTTAAAATTTGCCTGCTACCTTCACTAGGATTTTACATTCGACTTTTCAATTTATCTTATCTTAAACAGATATTTTTATCTCTTATATCTTTAATTTAGTCTGGCTGTAACAGAAGTAAGGTCTGAAAAAGGGCAAAATGTTTTACAAGTTGTCTCTTTAAAACCCCTCACCTTTTTTGAGGAATTAAAACCTGCATTCCTGCACCAGGCCAGTAATTAGAGGAATAGACAAGTGTTCTTTGTTTTCTAGTATCTTAAACCACAGGAGATGGCTCAACAGAATTGTCCCTATGGAGGTCAGGAAATCATTCTCATCAGAGATGTCGTAGTTAAACAGCAATAGCCTAAAGCTGGAAACCCCCTTTAGAAACCCTGCATTTCTGATTAAAGAGGGGACAATGGTTCTTTAAGATGAGGGTCTACCATCCTCCTCATTTGCCAACAAATTAATACAATTTTCTTTCTGTTACGTCCAGAGCCAAGAGAGATACATGAAGCCTCATGTGTAGTAAAATGCTGTTTATTTTGAGCATCTGACTGCAGATGGATGGAGGCAAAAAAAAAAGTGTCCAACTCCTAGGGAGGGGAAAGCCTTGTGTTTTCTAGAGGGT
Organism: Cheirogaleus major; assembly: GCA_963574435.1. NCBI lineage: Eukaryota > Metazoa > Chordata > Mammalia > Primates > Cheirogaleidae > Cheirogaleus > Cheirogaleus major. The sequence continues at coordinate 33,095 of CAUYPO010094808.1, forward strand.
TTTTCCAGAGGGAGTAGCACTTGCAGAGATAGGAGGTAGCTTCATCCTTATCAGGGGGGATAGGAATGCCAGTGTAGCTGCAGCTGTCTGTGGTCCAAGTTAGATTTATAACCTTGGACTCTCCAGACTCCTGTGGCTTTTGTTTCATAGGCTTTATGATAATTTTTGGGTTCCTACCTGGAACAAAACTAACATCTTCCTTTTCCTCAAACCATTTGTCCTCATTCTTTGGTTGGCTTACTGATCTTTTGGTACCATGACAATCTTTGTTTTTAACTGGAAATTTAGCTCCATTTACATTTGTTGCCTAAAGTTTTCATGTTTTTTGTCTTTTGTCCATATTTTACCTATCACCCAAGCTGGAGTGCAGTAGTGTGATCCCAGCTCCCTGCAGCCTCCAACTCCTAGGTTCAAGCGATCCTCCTGCTTTAGCCTCCTGAATAACCGGGACTACAGGCACCCAAGTCTGGCTAATATTTGTAGAGACAAGGTCTCACTATCTTGCCCAGGCTGGTCTCCAACTCCTGGGCTCAAGTGATCCTCCTGCCTTGGCCTCCCAAAGTGTTGGGATTACAGGTGTGAGCTACTAGGCCCAACCCATTGTCATCTTTTTAAATAAGTTTTATTGAAATATAATTCACATATAGAATTTACTCTTTTAAAGCATAAAATTCAATGGTTTTTAGTATAGATACAGAGTTGTGCAACCTTTAACACTATCAATTTTAGAATATTTTCATCACCACAAAAAAAACCCATATGCCTTAGCAGGCACACCCCATACCCCACTCTCATCCTATCAACCCTAGGCAACCACTAATCTATGTTCTGTCTCTACAGATTTACCTATTCTGGACATTTCATATAAATTGAATCATAAAATGTTGGTCTTTTGTGACTGGCTTCTTAGCATGTTTTCGAGGTTGATCCATGCTCTGGCATGTATCAGTTCACCATTCCTTTTGATTGCCTAGTAATATTCCATTGTATGGATACATCATATTTTGCTTATTCATTCACCAATTAATGGACATCTGGGTTGTTTCTACTTTTTTGGCTATTACAAATAATGCTGGTATAAACATCCATGTACAAGATTTGGTGAGGATATATGTTTGTATTTCTCTTGGGTAGACACCTAGGAGTAGAATTCCTGGGTCATATAGTAATTCTATGTTTAATATTTGAAGAACTGTTGGCTTATTTTCCCAAAGATCTCCACCATTTTACATTCCCACCAGCAATGTATAAAGGCTCCAATTTCTCCACATCTGTGCCAATTCTTGTTTTTGTCTGTCTTTTTGATTAAAGCCATCCTAATGGATGTGAGGTGGTATCTTATTGTGGTTTTGCATTTATGAAGGTAAATGTAAATATATTTTCTATATGTCTCATGTCTCTTTAGCTCCTGTATTCTACCATTACCACCATCTTTTCTCTTAAATAGATGTTTTCTAGTATATAATTTTAATTCCCTTGTTTCTTTTATTCTATTTTGTTTTTAGTTATTTTCTTAGTGGTTGTCTTGGTAGTTACATTTAACATCTTATCTTTAAAAATCTAGTTCAGATTAATGCCCACTTAATTTCACTAGTATACAAGAACTTTGCTCCACTATAGCTCTGTTCCCTCCCTCATCCTTTGGTCTAACATTGTCATACAAATTACATCTTTATACATTATAAACCCATCAAGACAGTTTTCTAATTATTGTTTTATGCTGATATCTTCCAAATCAGATAGAAGAAAAGAATTACAAACAAAATGCATTTACACCGACTTACATATTTATCTCTATAGTTACCTTTAATGGTGTTCTTTATTTCTTCATGTAGATTCAAGTTACTGCCTAGTGTCCCTTCATTTCAGTTAAAGGATTACTTTATAAGATGTGTCTGCTAGTGATGAGTTGTCTCATTTTTTCCCTCCATTTTTGAAGAATAATTTTGCTAGTTACAGAATTTTTTCATTTATTCATTTATTTTAAATTGACAAATAATAATTGTACATATTTATGGGGTACATAATAATGTTTTGATACATATAATGTATAATGATCATAGTAATTATCATATCCATCATCTCAAACATTTATCATTTCTCTATGTTGGGAACATTCCTCGTTATAGAATTATCATTTGAGTCTTTTTCATTCAGCACTTCAAATGTCATCCCACTGTCTTATGGTCTCTAATTTTTTCTGATGAGAAATCAGTAATCTTATTGAGGATCCCTTGCACCTTATTAGTCATTTTTCTCTTTCAAATTTCCCTTTGTATTTTAATATTTGGAATATGATTTGTCTTGGTGTAGATTGACTTGAGTTTGTTTTACTTAGAGTTTGAGCTTCTTAGATGTGTAAATTAATGTTTTAATCGAATTTGGAAAATTTTTGGTCTTGCTACCTGTTTTCCCCAACTGTTAATGCCACTTCAGGAAACTGTGATGTTAAACAATTGCCTCTGATATTCTTTTTAAATGGAACATGTCCTATGTATATAAACCTTTCCTCACAGAGCAAGTCGTGAGTCATATCCAATAAAAGACCAGTTCCAGGTAATGCCAGAAAGGTCAAAGAGTGATAATTATTGAGGTAGGACTCTTTGGGGAGCTCCAAATCCATTCTGCCCCTTTCTATTGTTGTAGGTTGCAGATATGCAGAGATACACGCGGTTCTGAGGTTTTTAGTCTTTAAGGCTCTTCCACAACAGGGGAGAGAATAGAAATCATGCACATTAAAACTTCATAATTCTCTAACAAGAAAAAGTCAAACAACCCCATCAAGAAATGGGCAATGGAAATGAACAGAAACTTCTCCAAAGAAGACAGAATAATGGCCTGCAAACATATAAAAAAAATGCTCAACATCTCTAATCATCAGAGAAATGTAATCAAAACCACAATGAGATACCACCTAACCCCAGTGAGAATGGCCCGTATCAAGAAATCCCAAAACAACAAATGCTGACGAGGATGTGGAGAGACAGGGACACTCTTACACTGCTGGTGGGACTGCAAATTAGTGCAACCTTTATGGAAGAGAATTTGGAGATACCTCAAACAGCTAAAAATAGAAATACCATTCGACCCAGCAATAGCATTGTTTAGGCATCTAACAATCAAAAGAAGATAAGACATTCTATTATAAAGACATCTGCACCCGAATGTTTATGGCAGCACAATTCACTATTGCAAGGACATGGAAACAACCCAAGTGCCTGTCAATTCATGAGTGGATAATTAAAATTTGGTATCTGTTCACAATGGATACCATTGATGCTACATCATGAACAAAAAAAGAAGGAATGGGGACCAAAAGGCAACAGAATGATATTTCTTTTCTAAATGGAATGTAACTTCGATGGATTTTTTCTTAGTTACTCAGAATTTTTGAGGTTTGTCAGTAATTGAGCAGATGTAAGACAAATAAATATTTTCTCATTTAAAAAAAAAGGAGATTTTGGTTATCAAATGCCAGGAAGGGTAGTGGGGAAGAGGGGATGAAGAGAGGTTGATTAATGGGTACAGATATACAATTAGATAGAAAAAATAACAACTAGTGTTTGATATGTGAGGAAGGTGACTATAGTTAACATTAATCTACTGTACATTTTAAAATTACTAGAAGATAGTAATTTGAACATTCCTAGCATAACTAAAAGGTAAATATTTAGGGTGATGTATATCCCAATTACTCTGATTTGATCTTTACACATAATATGACTGTATCAAATTATCACACGTACCCCCAAAATATATATCTTTATTATATATCAATAAAAATGGAAGAAAAACAATTATTTAATCTCAGGATAAAAAATATTCTCTATATAGAAGCAAAGAAGAAATCACAAAAGTAGGAGGGAAAACTCAATGAATTTGATTATAAAAAATTTAGAAGAAATACAAATGACAAATAAGAAAAATTTCATTTTATGAGAAATAAAAGAATTGTGTATTGCAATGATAATCATTTCTAAGAAATTAGCAAGCATATTTAAATGTAATTTACTCAATATTAGGCATAAGGCAATTAAACAGTTATCTTTATATACATGGGGAGATAAATATACACAGCTACTCCAGAAAGAATTTTGGTAATGGCTAACCATTTAGCCCAAAATTAACACCAACATTGTATGCAGATATGTTTATAGCACTATTATTTATCAAGTGTGACCTTTGATTTTGAAATAAAAGTCACATTTAAATTATGATGATTTACTCCCATTAAAAATATTTATTTAACAAAAGGTATGACGGACTCTCTAGACTTTCAGAAATGCTTCATTAATACTAGATTTATCAGAAGAAACCTGAAGTTTCCCACCACCTGTAAGTGCTCTAAAATCCTTTAGAATGTGAATGTTCTTATATGATGGCTAGGATGAGAGCCTCATTCATTCGTTCATTCATCCATCCATTCAGCAAATAGTTTCTGATTGTCTGCTATGTGTGAGGTACAGTGGTAGGCACTAAGGATGTAATGATAAAAAGAAAATATATGCGGTTGTCACCTTCATAGACCATCTAGTCCAATGATGAAGACAAACAAATCAGTCAAGTAATTACACAAACAAATAGGAAAGCTGCAACGGTAGAGATGCATGCCTTGAATAAGGTTTTATGGCTGTCAGGGAACAGATAACAGGGAAATAAAGTGAGGACAAACTCTTATTTTGTTATAAAATTAATAGAAACTTTATATTCACAAGTTTGACAGTCTTGGCTTCTTGTTCCATGGTACACTTGAAGGTCTTTGATGCTTAGCTTATGAATAAACTCTCACCCTGGCTTTGTTGTTCCTTCTTCAAAGCTTTCAAAATTTGTGAAAATCTCTAGACTCATCCTTCATAAATCACAAGTGTTTATCCTACAGTCAGTATTTCTCCCAGGACTAAGCTATCTAGAAATCAAGGCTTTGAAGAGCCCACTGCCTTTAAGTACTGTAAAATCAGGATGTCTTATTTACAGCTGTATCCTCTGCATCTAGTATCTACTATATAATGAGTGCCTAATACATGTTGCTTTATTGATTGAACTGCTGGGATAGCTGGTTTAGTAGAACTAAAAGAAGCTCTTAAAAAGTGATGGGTCACCTTGTCTACTTGTCAGAATCACCTGGGCTTTAAAAAAATGAATCCTTGTGCATTATCCTTTATACTTATTGAACCAGAATCTTTAGGGATGAAGCCCGAGGATTCTGTATTTGTTAAAGAACCCAGTGATTTTGATGTAGTCTATTAGAAACCTGTGCAAAAGTATATTTTGGGACATTTAGGGATTACATTTAGGGATTCTCTCCATTTTTTTTTTCAAACTGACCTTGACACTGTTAGGAAATTGAGATTGTACAAGTATGGCACTAATGATAGACTAAAATACAGAAGTATTCCCTTTTGAATGCCCAGAAATGTATAAAAAAAGAAATAGAAAAGAATCTATTTGTTCACAAGAAGGCTAGATTTAATTCATTTTTCAAAAATAGGAAGATAATTACTGTTAAACTGTGTGCAATTTATTCCCCCAAGGGTCAAATCATCAATTATATATTGAGTGCCAAGACAGAGTCCTACCTATGCTGAGTGTGGGAAATTTGATTTTATAAGATACATACCTTGCATCCTAGGGGTATTTGAGGTATTTAAATGGGGATATGCATACTTATGTAAACAAAACATAGAGAAAACAATATATGAGGGGAAAGGGGACAACAAAAAAGGTCTAACATCCTTTGACCATCAGTTATAATAAGTGTTGATGATGCTGGATGATCTACCAATATCTCATTTAAGAATTTGATTATAATTTCAATCTCAGAGATAAGGACACTGAGCTTTTAAACATAGATTGTATCCCAACACTGTTTTATTCCAAAGTCTGTCCTCTTCTCTCAAATAGACATGTAACTAGGGTGGTACATCCTGATTTTCCTGGGATACTCCCAATTCATGCCTGTTTTCCAAGCATAATTTTTAAAATTTATTATTAAGTGTATATTTAAGGTATATAACTTGATGTTTTAATATATTTATACACACATACAAGCAAATTAACATATCTATCACCTTCCATACTTACCTTTTCTGTCTGTGTGGATGTGTGTTATAAGAGCACCTAAAATCTACTCTCTTAGCAAATTTTCAGTGATTATTCACTGAATATTCAGTCCTCATGCTGAATATTACATTTCTAGATTTATACATGCTACCTCATTGAAAACTGGTAGCCTTTGACCTACACTCCCTATTTCCTCCCCCAACTGTGTCTCTAGTAACCACTATTCTATTCTCTATTTTTTTAAATTTTTTTCTTTCAGCATATTACAAGGGTACAAATGTTTAGGTTATACATATTGCCCTTGCCCCACCCAAGTCAGAGCTTCAAGCATGTCCATCCCCCAGATGGTGCGCATTGCACCCACTAGGTGTGCATATACCAATCCTTTCCTCCCTTCTCCCATCTGCCCGACACTCAATGAATGATATTACTATATGTACACTTAAGTGTTGATCAGTTAAGACCAATTTGATGGTGAGTACATGTGGTGCTTGTTTTTCCATTCT